>MU249818.1:38205-64935 GCA_018977245.1 Lethenteron camtschaticum
GCTGGCGAAGAGGAGTAGGAGCTTGAGATGTGTGGTGATGATGATGATGGTGGTGATGGTGGTGGTGGTGGTGATGGTGGACGCAAACTCCAATACAGCACAGGCTCCGGGATCGAACCCAACCTCCTGTGGCAGGTAAACATCTCCTAAATGCGCCTCGATCTTCTTGTCGCTAAACAGCACTGCCAACAGCCTGTGAAGGCTATACGGCGAGGGGGGGGGCTCTTTGTCTTTGTGTCGGGGGGGAGGGTAAGGGGGGGTAAGGTGGGGGTAAATCAATTCAGGAACGGATCCAAGGAGAGATGTCTAGGGTTTTTTTCCTTTATTTATTTCCGCATTCCGTCGGGTTGAACACAGACGGAGACGATCACCACGTCGAGGACGCTGCTACATTCACAAGGCGAGGAAGGGGGGGGGGGGCAGGGCAGGCATGGCGGTCATCGTAACCCCAACGAGGGGGTCACTGATGAATTGAAACTGTCCAGTGTGGACTTTCGTTGGGTTCGATTGCCAAAAAATGTAAATGGTGTAAATGCTTAACCCGAGCTCTCATACTCTGATGGTGCATTGTCTTTGAGTTGTGCGTCTTTTGGCGTCATCTGGTCCAACACCATGTGAGACTAGGCTCAACTTCAAGGACAGTGCACATCATTATCAGAGTTGTGTCTTTTGTTTGCATTATGGCTGCAGGTATTGTGGTCAATGCAAACATGACTCCTTGTAAAAAAGGTGTCAATTTTGTTGCCAGATAGAAGGGTAAAAAACCAATTATCATATTTTGACTGGCAAATGAGGTTCCAATGGTGTAAATGCTTAACCCCGAGCTCTCATACTCTGATGGTGCATTGTCTTTGAGTTGTGCGCCTTTTGGCGTCATCTGGTCCAACCCACGTGAGACTGGCTCTAAGGAAAGCTGTCTCGGGTGTGGACCAATCAACTTCAAGGACAGTGCACATTATCAGAGTTATATTTTTTGTTTGCATTATGACTGCAGGTATTGTAGTCTATGCAAACATGACTCCTTGTAAAAAAGGTGTCAGGGTCTGGATCGAACCCACGGACCTCCTGTAGACGAGGCGAGTTAGTAGACATCTCCTGGCCAGCGATAACCCCTCTCTTCAACAAGATAGACGGACAATTATTTTCAGGAGCTGGGCCCCGGACAGCTCCAAACTCAATTCCCCTTTTGGTAGAGTCACGTAGAAGGGAAGTAATAAAATAATAAAAATAAAACATAATAAAATAATATTATTTTAATGTATAAAAGAATAAAAATAAAACATTAAAATAATATTATTTTATTATGTATAAAATAATAAAAATAAAACATATTAAATTAATATTATTTTATTATGTATAAAATAATAAAATAAAACATATTAAAATAATATTTTATTACGTTTCATTTTTATTATTTTATTATGGTTTTTTTTATTTTATTACGTCCCTTCTACGTGACTTTACCGAAAGAACCAAGAAGATGAATCCCTGCAGTCACGAAAGCTTTAAATCGAAATTTGTTCATTCAAACGCTGTCTTTCCGACAGCCCTGTTCTTCACCCGAGGACGGCTGCTTGCGTTGTGGCCGAAACGTCGTGAGAATTGTATTTTATTATGTTTTATTTTTATTATTTTATTACTTCCCTTCTACGTGACTTTACCGAAAGAACCAAGAAGATGAATCGCCTGCAGTCACGAAAGCTTTAAATCGAAATCACAGATATAATTCAGACGGAATGCGGGAGGGAGGGGAGGGTTGTTTTTTTCCATTATTTATTTGCACTCCATTCCGCTGGTAAGACCAATTATATTAAAACTATTCATTACGTATTTATCATCATAAGAACAATCAGACCAACGAGCTGTTTTGTTTTCTCCAATACGTTCGATGAAACACATTCTTTTGACGATCATCGACAACGATTTAAGACTTTTTAGCGCTACGTAGGGAGGGACATGGGATGGGTGATCGATGCGATTATTGATTAATTCGTTCTCGTGGCTGTAATCGATGCGCCTGCTCGACAGAGCTCGTCGTTGTTGTGTGTGGTGTAGGAGGCCTCTCACAATTCCGTGAATGTCCCAGTTTCGTCGAATGTTTAAGTGTGCGCGTCAAATCGGTTTTGGGGGCGGAGTGTTTACAGACAACAACAACAACACACGCTACAAAGACAAGATCCCCGTATAGCCTCAACAGACTGCAGGGGCAAGTGCTGCTAGCGGGCACCTACACAAACACACAGACACAAACACACGGACACAGACACGCACTAACACAGACACTACACAGACAAGTTCCCTTCCCCCGTATAGCCTCACAGACTGCAGGGGCAAGTGCTGCTAGCGGGCAGCACCTACGCAGGCCGTCACGTGACGAACGGCGTAACGCATGGGGTCAAGGGGTCAAGGGTCGAGTTTGTCGGCGGGGTTAATTGGCGTGTCTGGGTTAGTTACTGGTGGGGGTCACTAGTGGTGGCTTGGAGGTGGTCACGTGGGATGAGGGGGGGGGTAGATGATCTTAATCGGCTGGCTCGATAATTGAGTTGAGTGGAGATTGGGGCGTAAACGCGAATTCCGTTGTGGAAGGCAGCGAGTTTAGAAGGGAAGTGTGTGTCAGTGTGTGTCAGTGTGTGTGTGTGCGTGTGTGTGTGTCAGTGTGTGTGCGCGTGTGTGTGTGCGCGTCTGTATGTGCGTCTGTGTGTCTCTGTATGTGTGTCTGTGTGTCTGTGCACGTCTGTGTGCGTGTGCGTGCGTGTGCATGCCTCAATGTGTCTGTGTGTGTCTGTGTGTGTCTGTGTGTGCGCGTGTCTGTCTGCGTGTGTGTGGGGAGAGCGGTGGCGCTAAGAACCCAGCGGCCCACAGCGGTGACGAACATCTGAACCGGGCCTCCCCTAGGTCGACTCGGCCTCAAATGAGTCCCCAGTGTAGCGCTGTGTAGTAAACATCGTCCACTGGGGAGACAAAGGCGGCCGGGCGTGGTGCTGACACCCACCCCCCCCCCATCGTGTGCCATGCTTGCTGGCCTTCATAGGTGCTGCACTTGCCCCAACAGCCTGTGAAGGCTACACGGGGGATCTCTGTCTTGGTGTGTGCGTGTACACACCGGTGCGTGTTCACATAGACTGGATTTATCCCCGCGTGTAAACACGTTAGCGAGCGCAAGTACGCGTGTGTGTGTGTGCAGACGTTTGTGTGTGTACGCGTGTGTGTACAGACGTTTGTGTGTGTACGCGTGTGTGTCTGTCCGTGTGTACACACACACCTATGTGTGTGCACGTGTATACACGCGTGCACACACAGGCGTACACACACACACGCGTGTACGTGTGTGCACACACACGTCTGTGTGTGTGTCCACACACCTATGTGCACACGCGTGTGGATCTGTGCGTGTACACACGTACACACACGCGTACACACACACACACGCGTATACACACAACGTGTGTGTGTGTGTGTGAGAACTATCGTTGCCCATGCGTCACTGGACATGGCGGCGGGGAATGTTGGCGAGTAGCGGGGGGGAGGGGGGGAGAGGGGCGTTGGTCCACCAGGCGGCCCCGGCGGGTGGCGAGTGTTCGAGCGGTGGAGCGGTCGAGTGGCAGTGTGGCGGACGAGCGGGCGGGCGAGCGAGCGGATGGGCGAGCGGGCGGCGGGCGAGCGGTTGGCGAAAGCCACCTAACGGTTCATGGGAGCGAGGTTTATTTTTAGTTTTTTTCCCTTTTATTTGTGTCCCCGGCCGTTTGGTGGAGCGTTTGGTCGGCTTCGTCGACAAGAGCGGTCGACGTACAGCGAGGAATGTCGTGAAATAGTGGGGGAGCGTGCGGCCGCTGGTCCATCGATCGTCGCCTAGTCCACCAGTCCACTAGTCAACTAGTGAACTAGTGAACTAGTGAACTAGTGAACTAGTCAACCAGTCAACCAGTCAACCAGTTAACTAGTCCACTAGTCCACTAGTCCACCGGTCAACCAGTTCACTAGTCCACCAATCCACCAATCCACTGGTCGAATCATTCACCCGGCAGCCCGTTCACGCGTTCACGTAGCTGACCGGTGGCCTTAGCCCGCCCGGTCGAATGCCACAACCGGGGGACAGGTTCCCCTAGTAGTCGCCCTTTGACCCCCCTAGCCCCCCGCTCCGTCACCCGGCCCCCACCCCGGGGGTCGCCCGCTCGCGCCGCGGCCTTGCGCCGTCAAAGCCGCCGGTGGGGGAGGCCTTCAGTTGTGGATCTGGCGTGGGCGACCGTATCCCGTCATGCCGGCCTGCGAGGCGCCCTTGTTCGTGCCGTACTGCAGGCCGATCACGTTCTGGCCTTGCTTCAGCTGGTCCTCGGAGAACTCGCGGCGGTTCTCCTGAGACTTCCTGCAACAGACGCACGGCACGGCGCACACAGATTAAAGATCCCGTCAAACACACACAGAGAGACACACACACACAGAGAGAGACAGTCACACAGTCACACACACAGACACACACACAGACACACATACACAGACAGAGACACACACACACAGACAGACAGTCAAACACACACAGAGACACACACACACTGACAGTCAAACACACACAGAAACACACACACAGACAGACACAGACAGTCAAACACACACACACAGAGACATACACACAGACAGAGACACACACACACACACAGACAGTCAAACACACACAGACAGTCAAACACACACAGACAGAGACACACACACACACACACAGACAGTCAAACACACCAGAGACACACATACACAGTCAAACACACACAGAGACACACATACACAGTCAAACACACACAGAGACACACACACAGACAGACACAGACACACACACACACAGAGACACACACACACACACAGAGACACACACACACACACAGACAGTCAAACACACACAGACAGAGACACACACACACACACAGACAGTCAAACACACACAGACAGAGACACACACACACACACAGACAGTCAAACACACACAGAGACACACATACACAGTCAAACACACACAGAGACACACACACACTGACAGTCAAACACACACACAGAAACACACACACACATACAGACAGTCAAACACACACACAGTCAAACACACACACAGACAGACACAGACAGTCAACACACACACACAGACACACACACACACTGACAGTCAAACACACACACACACACACAAAGATCCCCCGTATAGCCTTAACAGACTGTTGGGGCAAGTACTGTTAGCACACGCACACACACACACTCATATATAGCAGACACACAGACAGACAGTCCACACACGCACACACTCACAAACGCACTTAGGACCCACACAGACGCGAGAAATCGCGCATTTCTATTGGGAAAGTGCTGTTTGCACACGCAGACTGTGAGTCACACGCAGACACACAAAGATAAAAGATCCCCCATATAGCCTGAACAGACTGTAGGGCAAGTGCTGTTAGCGAGTAGCACCTATGAAGGCTGGCACGGCACACGAGGGGTGGGTGGCCAGCACCACGCCCGACGCCTTTGTCTCCCCAGTGGCGATGTTTACACACAGCACCAGGTACTAATTTGAGGCTGAGTAGACCTAAGGGAGGCCCGGGACCGGTTCAGATAATCGTCACTGGTGTTGGCCGTGAGCGAGAATCGAACCCGTGTCGCCGGGTTCATAGCGCAACGTAGCGCTAACCACCACACTACGCTCCCCACACGCACACACAGACACACACACACACACACAGAGACACACACACACACACAGAGACACACACACACACACAGACACACACACAGCGACACACACACACAGGCTGCTGCTGCGCTCACTTGTGGAACCAGGCGGGTCCCCTGGTAGAGGCCGTCATCCTTGGTCACCGCGATGCTGCCAGCGACATCAGGGTCCTCTGCACAGACGCCAGGTCCTTGCCTGGACGGGGTCAGAGGTGAGAGAGGTCAGAGTCAGGGGGAGAGAGGTCAGAGGTGAGGACGGCGATGCTGCCCAGCGACATCAGGGTCCTCTGCACAGACGCCAAGTCCTTGCCTGGACCGGGTCAGGGGTGAGAGAGGTCAGAGGTGAGAGGTCAGGGTTGAGCAGGGGCGAGGGGGGTGTGAAGAAGGGGGGGGGGGCGAGGAGAGGTTGATGGGGCGGGGCGAGAGGGGGAAAGCTATCTCGGGTGTGGACCAATCAACTTCAAGGACAGTGCACATACATTATCAGAGTTGTGTTTTTTGTTTGCATTACGACTGCAGGTATTGTGGTCTATGCAAACATGACTCCTTGTAAAAAGGTGTCAGTTTTGTTGCCAGATAGAAGGGTAAAAAAACAATTATATTTTGCTACTGGCAAATGAGGTTCCAATGGTGTAAATGCTTACCCCGAGCTCTGATACTCTGATGGTGCATTGTCGTTGAGTTGTGCGCCTTTTGGCGTCATCTGGTCCAACACCATGTGAGACTAGGCTCTAAGGAAAGCTGTCTCGGTGTGGACCAATCAAATTCAAGGACAGTGCATACATTATCAGAGTTATGTTTTTTGTTTGCATTACGACTGCAGGTATTGCGGTCTATGCAAACATGACTCCTTGATAACAAAAAATAGGTGTCAGTTTTGTTGCCAGATAGAAGGGTAAAAAACAATTATCACAAACAAAAACTCGCGCAGCTTGTGTGCGAGAACGGCTCACGGCCACCACCGACGATGGCGATTATCCGAACCGGTGTCGGACCCCCTCTCTCTCCACTAGGTAGACTTGGCCTAAAACATCGGCAGGTCGGGGAGACAAAGGCGGCCGGGGCAGGTGACCCCCCCCCCCCGTGCCGGCCTTCGTAGGGTGCTACTGTTGCTCGCTAAGGGCACTTGCCCTGACACGTGTGTACAGGCTACCTGGGGGGCTTGTGGGGCCTTTGTCTTTGTAGTTGGTCCACCGCGGTGTTGTTGCGGGCAGTCCCCGCTCAGAGGCGGAACTTGGGAAACTCGACAAGGCCCCAAAACAACAAACTTCCTCATCTGTGAGAGTCTATGGGTGTGTCTGTGTGTGTGTATATGGGTGTGTCTATGGGTCTGTGTGTTTGTGTGTGTGTGAGTCTATGGGTCTCTGTGAGTCTATGGGTCTCCGTGTGAGTCTATGGGTCTGTGTGAGTCTTTGGGTCTCTGTGTGTGTCTATGGGTCTCCGTGCGAGTCTACGGGTCTGTGCGAGTCTACGGGTCTGTGCGAGTCTACGGGTCTCTGTGCGAGTCTATGGGTCTCCGTGCGAGTCTATGGGTCTGTGTGTGTGTATGGGTCTCTGTGCGAGTCTATGGGTCTGTGTGAGTCTATGGGTCTGTGCGAGTCCATGGGTCTCTGTGTGAGTCCATGGGTCTCTGTGTGAGTCCATGGGTCTCTGTGTGAGTCCATGGGTCTCTGTGTGAGTCTATGGGTCTCTGTGTGAGTCTATGGGTCTCTGTGTGAGTCTATGGGTCTCTGTGTGAGTCTATGGGTCTCTGTGTGAGTCTATGGGTCTCTGTGTGAGTCTATGGGTCTCTGTGTGAGTCTATGGGTCTCTGTGTGAGTCTATGGGTCTCTGTGTGAGTCTATGGGTCTCTGTGTGAGTCTATGGGTCTCTGTGTGAGTCTTGGGTCTCTGTGTGAGTCTGTGGGTCTCTGTGTGAGTCTGTGGGTCTCTGTGTGAGTCTGTGGGTCTCTGTGTGAGTCTGTGGGTCTCTGTGTGAGTCTGTGGGTCTCTGTGTGAGTCTGTGGGTCTCTGTGTGAGTCTGTGGGTCTCTGTGTGAGTCTGTGGGTCTCTGTGTGAGTCTGTGGTCTCTGTGTGTGAGTCTATGGGTCTCTGTGTGTGAGTCTATGGTCTCGTGTGAGTCTATGGGTCTCTGTGTGTGTCTATGGGTCTCTGTGTGTGAGTCTATGGGTCTGTGTGTGAGTCTGTGGGTCTCTGTGTGAGTCTATGGGTCTCTGTGTGTGTCTATGGGTCTCTGTGTGAGTCTATGGGTCTCCGTGTGAGTCTATGGGTCTCCGTGTGAGTCTATGGGTCTCCGTGTGAGTCTATGGGTCTCCGTGTGAGTCTATGGGTCTCCGTGTGAGTCTATGGGTCTCCGTGTGAGTCTATGGGTCTCCGTGTGAGTCTATGGGTCTCCGTGTGAGTCTATGGGTCTCTGTGTGAGTCTATGGGTCTCTGTGCGAGTCTATGGGTCTCTGTGCGAGTCTATGGGTCTCCGTGTGAGTCTATGGGTCTCCGTGTGAGTCTATGGGTCTTTGTGTGAGTCTATGGGTCTGTGTGTGTCTATGGGTCTCTGTGTGAGTCTATGGGTCTCTGTGTGAGTCTATGGGTCTCTGTGTGAGTCTATGGGTCTCTGTGTGAGTCTATGGGTCTCTGTGTGAGTCTATGGGTCTCTGTGTGAGTCTATGGGTCTCTGTGTGAGTCTATGGGTCTCTGTGCGAGTCTATGGGTCTCTATGTGAGTCTATGGGTCTGTGCAAGTCTATGGGTCTCTGTGTGAGTCTATGGGTCTCCGTGTGAGTCTATGGGTCTCTATACAAGTCTACGGGTCTGCAGGAGGTCATGGCCTCCATCCTGACCTCCCCGAAGCCTTTTAAAGGCCCCAAACACACACATACACACACACGCAAAGAGAGGCGTGGGAGAACGACGGAGCGTCGTCACCGTCGGTTCGGGAACTCACCCTCCCACAGGTCGACCGTCTGGAACATGTCTGTGGTGCTGACTCCGTAGGCCTCGGCAGCCTTCAGGAACTGGGAGATCTGCTCCATCTGCTTGAAGGCCATCGTGGACGGCTGCACCTTCTTGATGGGGCCCGACCCCGCGGGGTACAGCGAGTTGATGAGGAGGGACAGCACCTGGGGGGGGGAGGGGGGAGGGGTGAGAGAGAGAGTTGATGAGATAGGGACAACACCTGGGGGGGAGGGGGGAGAGGGGGGGGAGAGTTGATGAGGAGGGACGGTGAGGTGGAGGGTGAGGTGGAGGGTGAGGTGGAGGGTGAGGTGGAGGGTGAGGTGGAGGGTGAGGCGGAGGGTGAGGCGGAGGGTGAGGCGGAGGGTGAGGCGGAGGGTGAGGCGGAGGGTGAGGCGGAGGGGAGGCGGAGGGTGAGGCGGAGGGTGAGGTGGAGGGTGAGGTGGAGGGTGAGGGTGAGGGTGAGGTGGAGGGGGAGGTGGAGGGGAGGTGGAGGGTGAGGTGGAGGTGAGGTGGAGGGTGAGGTGGAGGGTGAGGTGGAGGGTGAGGCGGAGGGAGAGGCGGAGGGAGAGGCGGAGGGAGAGGCGGAGGGCGAGGTGGAGGGCGAGGTGGAGGGTGAGGTGGAGGGTGAGGTGGAGGGGGAGGGTGAGGTGGAGGGGGAGGGTGAGATGGAGGGGGAGGGTGAGGGGAGGGTGAGGTGGAGGGTGAGGTGGAGGGCGAGGTGGAGGGCGAGGTGGAGGGCGAGGTGGAGGGCGAGGTGGAGGGCGAGGTGGAGGGCGAGGTGGAGGGTGAGGTGGAGGGTGAGGTGGAGGGCGAGGTGAGGGGTGTGGGAGAGAAAATGTGAGTAGGGGATTTGTGCCGCGTGAGTCTAGAACTATTCAGAAACTCGTCACGGGAGGAGCTGCTTTTGTTACGAGACTAAGACAGACCCACGCTGAGCTGTGGTGCACCTCTTTGTCACAAGCGACCCATCGTCGTCACAGATGATAGCTGCTCAACGATGGTGGTCGTCGTCGTCATCATCATCATCATCATCATCGTCATCATCGTCGTCATGTGGAAATGGAAATTTACAGCAGCGGCCAAATCACTCTGAACGCGCGGTGACCCTGAGGCTGGATGTGTGGGGGAAATAAAAAAATAAATCCACGCGACCATGGGAGGGAGAGAGACGCAAACTCCACATCTACAGCAGCAGGCATCAGGGTCGGGATCGAACCCACGACCTCCTGTATACCAGGCGAGGTAGTTAACATCTCCTAGCCACCGTGATGATGATGAGAGAGACACGCAAACTCCAAATATACAGCAGCAGGCGTCAGGGTCGGGCTCGAACCCACGACCTCCTGTAGACCAGGCGAGGTAGTTAACATCTCCTAGCCACCGTGATAATGATGAGAGAGAGAGAGACACAAACTCCAAATATACAGCAGCAGGCGTCAGGGTCGAGATGGAACCCACGACCTCCTGCGTACCAGGCGAGGTAGTTAACATCTCCTAGCCACCGTGATGACGATGATGATGAGAGAGACACGCAAACTCGAAATCTACAGCAGCAGCAGGCGTCAGGGTCGGGATGGAACCCACGACCTCCTGCGTACCAGGCGAGGTAGTTAACATCTCCTAGCCGCCGTGATGATGATGAGAGACACGCAAACTCCAAATATACGGCAGGCGTCAGGGTCGGGATGGAACCCACGACCTCCTGCGTACCAGGCGAGGTAGTTAACATCTCGCCGTGATGATGAGAGACACGCAAACTCCAAATATACAGCAGCAGGCGTCAGGGTCGGGATGGAACCCACGACCTCCTGCGTACCAGGCGAGGTAGTTAACATCTCGCCGTGATGATGATGGGAGACGCAAACTCCAAATAACAGCAGCAGCAGGCGTCAGGGTCGAACCACGACCTCCTGTACACCAGGCGAGGTAGTTAACATCTCCTAGCCGCCGTGATGATGATGAGAGACACGCAAACTCCAAATATACAGCAGCAGCAGGCGTCAGGGTAGGGATGGAACCCACGACCTCCTGCGTACCAGGCGAGGTAGTTAACATCTCCTAGCCGGCGTGGCAAACCTCACCACAGCGCCTCACCCTCACCTGGAACTGACTCGTTTCATTTCCCTGCCTCAACATGCTGCGTGTTGAGTCATCCTCGCCAAACAGGTTTTAGGTTTTGAATTCAAAACAAGTCAAGGTCAGACATGCTGTGTAAGTGTGTGTGTGTGTCTACGGGTGTGTGGGTGTGTGTGTCTACGTGTGTGTGTGTGTATGTGTGTGTGTGTACGTGTGTGTGTGTCTACGTGTGTGTGTGTCTATGTGTGTGTGTGTGTGTCTATGTGTGTGTGTGTGTCTACGTGTGTGTGTGTCTACGTGTGTGTGTGTCTACGTGTGTGTGTGTGTCTACGTGTGTGTGTGTCTACGTGTGTGTGTGTGTACGGGTGTGTCTGTACGAGTGTGTGTACGTGCGTCATCTCAGTCAGTCGACCCGTGGCACCTGCTGGGTCTGCCCCGTGACCTCCTGCCAGCGGGCGTTCGACACTTCACGTGGCCTCAAGGTGCACTTGGCCTGGCACAAGCGTCGTGGTGACGTCACCGCCACTTAGTGGCGAATTGTTGTTGTAGTGTGTGTGTGTCTGTGTCTGCGTGTGTACGTTGGCGCTACGCCGCGCTACGAACCCGGCGACCCGAGTTCGATTCCCGTTCACGGCCAACACCACCGGTGACGATTATCTGAACCGGTCCTGGGCCTCCCCTAGGTCCACTCAGCCTCTAACGAGTTACCTGTGTAGAGGTGTCTATTAAACATCGTCACTGGGGGAGACAAAGGCGGCCGGGCGTGGTGCTGGCCACCCACCCCCTCGTGTGCCACAGTGCCGGTAGCCTTCACAGGTGCTACCCCCTCACCAGGTCACCCCCCCCCGCCGGCTCCCCTCACCCCCCCTCACCCACCCTCACCCCCCTCATCCACCCANCCCCCCTCATCCCCCTCATCCACCCTCACCCACCCTCACCCACCCTCACCACCCTCACCCACCCTCACCCACCCTCGGTCATCCACCCTCACCCACCCACCCTCACCCACCACCTCACCCACCTCACCCCCTCATCCACCCACCCCCCCTCATCCCCCTCATCCACCCTCACTCACCCACCCACCCACACTCACCACCAACCTTCACTCATCCTCACTCACTCACCCACCCACCCTCACCCTCACTCACCCCCCCTCACCCACCCTCAGCCCCCACCCTCACTCACCCACCCTCACCCCCCACCTCACTCACCCCCACTCANCCCCCCAACCCCCCCCACCCTCACCCCCCACCCTCACCCCCACCCTCACCCCCTCACCGTGCCGTCTTTGAGCCACTGCTGGAAACTCGACTTGCCGGTGCCGGGGCAGGCGCTGCGCCATCGCCGCACTGAGCGGCGATCCACGCCACCAGTCGCTCCTCCAGTTCTGGTCGTACTTCTGGTCGATCTTGCTCTGCACCTCGCGGCTCAGCCCGTAGGAGGGACCCTTGTTTGCCATCGCTGCTGCTGATGTTGGTGGTGGTGATGGTGGTGGTGGTGATGGTGGTGGTGGTAATGATGGTGGGGTGGTGGGAGTGGTGGGAGTGGTGGTGGTGATGGGGTGATGGTGATGATGTTGGTGATTGGTGGTGGTGAGTGGTGGTGGTGGTGATGGTGGTGGGGGTGGTGGGAGTGGTGGGAGTGGTGGGGGTGATGGGGTGATGGTGATGATGTTGGTGATNGTGTGGTGGGGGTGATGGTGATGGTGGTGCAGGAGGAACGGGGAGGAGAGACACGGCGAGAGAGACACGTGGTCAAGGCGAGAGACGCGTGGTCACAGAGACACGGGGAGACACGGGGAGACATTGCCCCAGAAGATGCACTTGAGAGAGAGACAGAGAGACGGAGACAGACAGAGAAAGACAGACACACAGACAGAGACAGACACACAGAGAGACAGAGAGAGACAGACAGAGAGGCACAGACACACAGAGAGACAGAGAGAAACAGACACACAGAAACAGACACAGAGAGACAGAGAGAGAGACAGACAGACAGAGACACGGAGAGAGACACGGAGAGAGACAGACACAGAGACACAGAGAGAGACAGACACAGAGACACGGAGAGACGCAGAGAGAGACAGACACGGAGAGAGACACGGAGAGAGACAGACACAGAGACACCGAGAGAACACAGACTAATCTCCGCGGCCTAATGGGGGGGTGGGGGGGGGGGCTTCATGGCCAACGCCACGCGGATGTCCAGTGGGACATCGCTTCCTTCCTTCCGCCAGATGCAGCAGCAGCAGCGGCTATTGTTGTTGTTGTTGTTGCGGTTGTTGATGTTGTTGTTGTTGTGCGGTCTACACGTGGCCTTCAGGGACCCCCTCTTACTGTCTCACCATCACCATCATCACCGCCATCACCGCCATCATCGCCATCACCACCATCACCAACTACCATCACCAACTACCACCATCATCACCACGACCATCTATCACCATCACCACCACCATCACCACCACCATCATCACCATCACCACCACCACATCACCATCACCACGACCACCACCATCATCATCACAACCAGCATCACCACCACCAGCATCACCACATCACCACTACCACCACCACCACCATCATCATCATCACCACCACCAGCATCACCACCATCAGCACCACCATCAGCACCACAACCCTTCATCATCATCACCACCATCATCACCACCACCACCTACCACCAACTACCACCATCATCACCACCACCACCACCACGACCACACCACCACACCAGCATCACCAACTACCATCATCACCACCATCAACACCACCATCACACCACATCACCACCACCATCACCACCACCATCACCACCACCATCACCACCATCATCATCATCACCACCATCACCACCACCACCACCACCATCACCCACCACCACCACCACCACCACCACCACCACCATCATCATCATCACCACACATCTCAAGCTCCTACTCCTCTTCGCCAGCCTCCCAAGGCGCTCTCCGTGTCCTCGTGTGACCCGGGCCGACCGGATGGCGTCTCGCTCTCATCGGCGGCATGAACCAAGTCGGAGAGACCCTTTCACCAAACTCCACTCCTCTGGGGGAGTGCTGGGTGGGGTGGGCTGGTGGGTGGGGTGGTGGGTGGGTGGGGTGGGGTTGTGGTGGGGGTGGTGGTGGTGTGGTGGGCTGGTGGGGTGGTGTGGTGGCTGGTGGGGTGGTGGGTGGGTGGTGGGGTGGGTGGTGGGTGGTGGTTGTGGTGGGTGGTGGTTGTGGTGGGTGGTGGGTGGGTGGTGGGTGGTGGTTGTGGTGGGGTGGTGGGTGGGGGTTGTGGTGGTTGTGGTGGGGTGGTGGGTGTGGTGGGCTGGTGGATGGGGTGGTTGGTGGGGTGGTGGTTGTGGTGGGTGGAGTGGTGGCGGGGTGGTGGTTGTGGTGGTGGTGGGCTGGTGGGTGGGTGGGTGGGGTTGTGGTGGGTGGGTGGGGTGGTGGGGTGGTGGGGTGGTGGGTGGTGGGGTGCTGAGTGGGTGGGGTGGTGGGTGGTGGGTGGGGGTTGTGGTTTAACTCAAGAATGCCAAATGTTGCTCGCGGCGAGCTTTGTAAGGAAGATAAAATTAATAAATTGCTCCGGCTACAACGGAAACCACGACCGCAGTGACGGCAGGAACGTTTGACGCGAGTGGGTGCGTGGTGGGTGCGTGGGTGGGTGTCTGAGTGAGACAATGGGTGGGTGGGTGAGTGTCTGAGTGAGACAAGGAGTGGGTGAGTGGGTGGGTGCGTGGGTGGGTGTCTGAGTGAGACAATGGGTGGGTGGGTGAGTGTCTGAGTGAGACAAGGAGTGGGTGAGTGGTGGGTGCGTGGGTGTCTGAGTGAGACAATGGGTGAGTGGGTGAGTGTCTGAGTGAGACAATGGGTGGGTGGATGGGTGAATGAGTGGGTGGATGGTGAGTGGGTGGGTGGATGGGTGAGTGGGTGTCTGAGTGAGACAATGGGTGGGTGCGTGGGTCAGACGGTGAGTGAGTGGGTGTCTGAGTGAGAGAAGGGTGGGTGAGTGAGACAATGGGTGGGTGTCTGAGTGAGACAATGGGTGGGTGTCTGAGTGAGATAATGGGTGGGTGTCTGAGTGAGACAATGGGTGGGTGTCTGAGTGAAACAATGGGTGGGTGAGTGAGTGGGTGGGTGAGTGTCTGAGTGAGACAATGGTGGTGGGTGGGTGAGTGAATGGGTGGATGGATGGATGGGTGGATGGATGGGTGGATGGTGAGTGAGTGGATGGGTGGATGGATGGGTGAGTGAGTGGATGGGTGGATGAGTGGGTCGGTGGGTGGATGGATGGGTGAGTGGGTGGGTGGTTGAGTGAATGGGTGAATGGATGGCTGAGCGAGACGGAGCGTGACCCGATGGGCGACTGAAACGGTGGGCGGAGTGACCGAGCGGAGTGACCGAGTGAGACGATTTCGCGAGTGGGTTGAGAAAGCGGAGTGCGAGCGGGCGAATGGGGTGGGCGAGTGGGCGTGCGATCGGCTGAATTGGGCGAGCGAGCGAACGAGTGCGTAGGTCGATTCGAATGTTCGAGTCGGCGCGTGAGCGGCTGAGTGGATAGGCGAGTGAGCGAGTGCTTGATCGAACGTTTGAGTGAGTTAGTGAGTGAGTGGGTGGGTCAGTGAGCGGTTGATTGAGAGATCGAGTGGGTCAGTGAGAGGTTGATTGACAGATCGAGTGAGTGAGTGGGTGAGTGAGTGGGTCAGTGAGTGAGTGGGTCAGTGAGCGGTTGATTGACAGATCGAGTGGGTCAGTGAGAGGTTGATTGACAGATCGAGTGAGTGAGTGGGTGAGTGAGTGGGTCAGTGAGTGAGTGGGTCAGTGAGCGGTTGATTGACAAATCGAGTGAGTGGGTCAGTGAGTGGTTGATTGAGATATCGAGTGAGTGGGTGGGTCAGTGAGTGGTTGATTGACAGATCGATTTAGTGAGTGTGTCGAGTGGGTCAGTGAGTGAGTGGGTCAGTGAGTGAGTGGGTCAGTGAGCGGTTGAGCGACAGATCGAGTGAGTAAGTGGATCAGTGAGCGGTTGAGTGACATATCGAGTGAGTGGGTGGGTCAGTGAGTGAGTGGGTCAGTGAGTGAGTGGGTCAGTGAGCGGTTGATTGACAGATCGAGTGAGTGAGTGGGTCAGTGAGCGGTTGATTGACAGACCAAGTGAGTGAGTGTGTCAGTGAGCGGTTGATCGACCGTTCGAGTGAGTGGGGTCAGTGAGTGGTTGATTGACAGATCGAGTGAGTGTCAGTGAGCGGTTGATCGACCGTTCGAGTGAGTGAGTAGGTCAGTGAGCGGTTGATTTGTCGTTGGAGTGAGTTAGTGAGTGGGTGGGTCAGTGATTGAGTGAATGGGTGAGTGAGTCGGTGAGTGAGTGAATGAGTCAGTGGGTGAGTGAGTGGGTGGGTGAGTGAATGAGTGAGTCAGTGAGTGAATGATTGAGCGAGTCGGTGAGTGAGTGAATGTGTGAGTGGGTGAGTGAGTGAGTGAATGAGTAAGTCGGTGAGTGAGTGAATGTGTAAGTGGGTGAGTGAGTGAGTAAGTGAGTGAATGAGTAAGTCGGTGAGTGAGTGAATGGGTGAGTGAGTGAATGGGTGAGTGAGTCCGTGAGTGAGTGAATGAATGAGTCAGTGAGTGGGTGAGTGAATGAGTGAGTCAGTGAGTGAATGATTGAGCGAGTCGGTGAGTGAGTGAATGTGTGAGTGGGTGAGTGAGTAAGTGAGTGAATGAGTAAGTCGGTGAGTGAGTCAGTCAGTGAATGAGTCCGTGAGTGAGTGAATGAATGAGTCAGTGAATGGGTGAGTGAATGGTGTGAGTGAGTGAGTGAGTGAGTGAATGGGTGAGTGAATGAGTCAGTGAGTGAGTAAATGGGTGAGTTAATGAGTGAGTGTGTGAGTGGGTGAGTGGGTGAGTGAATGAGTCAGTGAGTGAGTAAATGGGTGAGTGAGTGAACGAGTCAGTCGGTGAGTGAATGGGTGAGTGAGTGGAGTGAGTGGGTGAGTCAGTGAGTGAATGAGTGAGTGAATGAGTGAATGAGTGAGTGAATGGGTGAGTGAGTGAATGAGGAGTGAGTGAATGGGTGAATGGGTGAGTGAGTGAAGTGGGTGAGTGAGTGAATGGTGAGTGAGTGGGTGAGTGAGTGAATGAGTGAGTGAGTGAGTGAATGAGCGAGTGAGTGAATGGGTGAGTGAGTGAATGAGTGAGTGAGTGGGTGGGTGAGTGAGTGAGTGAATGGGTGAGTGAGTGAATGAGTGAGTGAGTGAGTGAATGAGCGAGTGAGTGAATGAGTGAGTGAATGGGTGAGTGAGTGAATGGNCGAGTGAGTGAATGGGTGAGTGAATGAGTGAGTGAGTGAGTGAGTGAGTGAGTGAATGGGTGAGTGAGTGAATGGGTGAGTGAGTGTGTGAATGGCTGAGTGAGTGAGTGAGTCAGCGAGTGACCGGGCCGCACAGGCGAGTAAGCTGCGGCTTGGGAAAGGAAGCGGCAGTAACAGCGCGAACAGGGCGGGAGGGGAGGGGGCGAATAACAACAAGGCGTGGCACTTTGCCTGGCTCGCGTGGACGAGCGAGCGAGTGAGCGGATGGTGATGATGGGTGGATGATGGTGAGGAATGAGTGCATGATGATTGAGTGGATGATGATGATGAGTGGATGATGATGATGAGTGAGTAGATGATGATGGTGAGTGAGCGGATGATGATGGCGAGTGAGCGGATGATGATGGTGAGGAATCAGTGTGTGTCAGTGTGTGTGTGTGNGTGTGTGTGTCTGTGTGTGTGTCATGTGTGTGTGTCTGTGTGTGTGTCTGTGTGTCTGTGTGGGTGTGTCTGTGTGGGTGTGTCTGTGTGGGTGTGTCTGTGTCCGTGTGTCCGTGTCTGTCCGTGTGTGTGTCCNGTGTGTGTGTCTGTGTGTGTGTCCCTGTGCGTGTGTGTGCCTGTGTGTGTGTGTGTCTGTGTGTCCGTGTCTGTGTGTGTGTCTGTGTGTGTGTGTGTCTGTGTGTGTGTGTGTCTGTGTGTGTGTGTGTCCGTGTGTGTGTGTGTCTGTGTGTGTGTGTGTGTGTGTGTGTGTGTCTGTGTGTGTGTGTGTGTCTGTGTGTCTCTGTGTGTGTGTGTCCGTGTCTGTGTGTCCGTGTCTGTGTGTCCGTGTCTGTGTGTCCGTGTCTGTGTGTCCGTGTCTGTGTGTCCGTGTCTGTGTGTCCGTGTCTGTGTGTGTGTCCGTGTGCTCCCAGCGTGAGGAGCGGTGGTGCAGCGGTTAGCGCTACGCTGCGCTACGAACCCGGCGACCCGAGTTCGATTCCCGCTCACGGCCAACACCGCCGGTGACGATTATCCGAAACGGTACCTGGGCCTCCCCTAGGCCCACTCAGCCTCAAAGAGTACTTGTGTGTTCATAGGTTGCTGCTGCTACTCACTAACAGCACTTGCCCCTAGCAAGTCTGTGAAGGCTGGACTTGTGTGCGAGTGAATGATCGATTATATAGCGGCGAATGATTGATTATAGCTTATCGGTAAAATTATTGATTAGATGATGAGCAGGTGGGTAAATGAGCCGGCGAACGGCTCATGCAACCCGGAATGACTGTGCGAGTGAACGAATCGATTGAACGAACGAATGAATGAATGAACGAGTTGAGCGTCTCTCACCTTTCGTTCCGTTAGTCCGCTCAGCGAAAAAGTTGAACTCCCAAAAGAACGCGATGAACGAAACGCCACCGACGCACTCGCCCCTCTTATATAGCAGCAGACTCGAGCCCCCATTGGCTACTCGCCAAGTAGTGACGTCACCCAGCTAAGCCACGCCCATTCCCCCTCCCCCCCACCAGACTCGAGCTCCCATTGGCTACACACCCAGAACACCCCCCCCCCGCTCAACTCGCCAAGTAGTGACGTCACCCAGCTAAGCCACGCCCATTCCCCCTCCCCCCCACCAGACTCGAGCTCCCATTGGCTACACACCCAAAACCCCCCCCGCCCCTCCCAACTCAACTCGCCAAGTAGTGACGTCACCCAGCTAGACCACGCCCAATCCCCCCTCCCTCCTACAGACTCGAGCTCCCATTGGCTACACACCCAGAACCCCCCCCGCCCTCCCAACTCAACTCGCCAAGTAGTGACGTCACCCAGCTAAGCCACGCCCATTCCCCCCTCCCCCCACCAGACTCGAGCTCCCATTGGCTACACATCCAGAACACCCCCCCCCGCCCCGCCCAACTCGCCAAGTAGTGACGTCATCCTGCTAAGCCACGCCCACCTCCACCTCTCCCCATTACATCATCGTTTTAATCAGAGAATATTGATTTATGTAGAATCCGATCAGCTATAAAGCTCTTTTAGATTTTCTTGGTTCTTTCGGTAAAGACACGTAGAAGGGAAATAATAAAATGATAAAATAAAACATAATAAAATACAATTCTCACGACGTTTCGGCCACAACGCAAGCGTCATTCAGACGCTGTCTTCCCGACAGACCTGTTCTTCACCTGAGGACGGCTGCTTGCGTTGTGGCCGAAACGTCGTGAGAATTATTTTATTATGTTTTATTTTATTATTTTATTATTTCCCTTCTACGTGGTGACTTTAACGAAAGAATCAAGAAGATGAATCCCTGCAGTCACGAAAGTTTTAAATCGAAAAAAAAACTCTTTTATATGTTTGCTTCACATTTGTCCAGTAAGTTGGGGGGGGTTGGGAGGGGGCATGCAACAACAAACAATATAAACAAACACGAGTTGAGTTAAAAGTATAGGAGAGGAAATGTATCCAAATGAAAACAAAATGTTTTATTTAATTTTTACGCGATATTAAACGGGAAAAGCCCCCGTGAGCTGTAAGATTATTTTTTTTAGAAGCGACGTGGCCACCAAGATGATAGCCCGATCAAAGTGGCCCTTATCATCATTATCATCATCACCACGGGGACATTGATAGCAGCAAAATCATCTAAGCGCTGTGATCCGAATTCGTGGTGAGTTCATTGTAAATGTGGAGGGGAAAACCGGAGGACCCCGAGAAAAAAAATTCCACGCAAACTCCAAATGTTCAACAGCAGGCGTCAGGGTCTGGAAGAACCCACGACCTCCTGTGGACCAGGCGAGGTAGTTAACATCTCACCACCGTGATGAGACTCCAAATATACAGCAGCAGGCGTTAGGGTCGGGACGAACCCACGACCTCCTGTAGACCAGGCGAGGTAGTTAACATCTCACCATCGTGATGATGAGAGAGAGAGACACGCAAACTCGAAATATACAGCAGCAGGCGTCAGGATCGGGACGAACCTATGACCTCCTGCGTACCAGGCGAGGTAGTTAACATCTCACCACCGTGATGATGAGAGAGAGACGCAAACTCCAAATATACAGCAGGTGTCAGGGTTAAGATCGAACCCACGACTTCCTGTAGACCAGGCGAGGTAGTTAACATCTCAGCCACCGTGGGATCGAGCCCACGACCTCCTGTAGACCAGGCGAGGTAGTTAACATCTCCTAGCCACCGTGGGATCGAGCCACGACCTCCTGTAGACCAGGCGAGGTAGTCAACATCTCCTAGCCACCGTGGGATCGAGCCCACGACCTCCTGTAGTCCAGGTGAGGTAGTCAACATCTCCTAGCCACCGTGGGATCGAGCCCACGACCTCCTGTATACCAGGCGAGGTAGTCAACATCTCCTAGCCACCGTGGGATCGAGCCCACGACCTCCTGTAGACCAGGCGAGGTAGTCAACATCTCCTAGCCACCGTGGGATCGAGCCCACGACCTCCTGTATACCAGGCGAGGTAGTCAACATCTCCTAGCCACAGCCAGATGTTGCTCATCTTCCACGTGACATTCCTCATGGAGGCGACGTACCCAGCGTGTCCTAGGAAACGTGGCATCACCCCACAACCTCCTCCAGCGCCATGGAGGTAGTCAAGAACTCCCAGCTGTGATGTCACGTCTCTGATCCCATGGACCGTGAGTTTGTGATCATGTCGTCGACAACGCGTGAACGAGTAAATGACGTCCTGACAACAATCGAGCTTGTCGAGGCGTGGAAGGTACACAGGAGATAATTCGCGTCTTCACTTACCGCTCACCTGCTCACTCAGTCACCTGCTCACTCACTCANCTACCTCGCTCACTCATCACTCACCNACTCATCGCTCACTCACTCGCTCACTCACTCACACCCACCACCTGTCGCTCACTCACCATTCACTCACCTACTCACTCACTCACTACTCACTCGCTCACTCACTCACTCACCTACTCACTCCTCACCCACTCACTCACTCACTCACCTGCTCGCTCACTCACTCACTCACTCACTTACCTACTCACTCACCCACTCACTCACTCACTCACTCACTCACCAACTCACTCACTCACCTACTCACTCGCTCACTCACTCACTCACTCACTTACCTGCTCACTCACCCACCCACTCACTCACTCACTCACCTNCTCACTCTCACCCACTCACTCACTCACTCACTCACCCACTCACTCACACTCACTCACCCACTCACTCACCTACTCACTTACATTCACTCACCTCACTCACTCACTCACCTACTNACTCACTCACTCACTCACCTACACACTCACTCACTCACTCACCTACTCACTCACTTACTCACTCACCCACTCACCCACTCACTTACCCGCTCACTCATTCACTCACCTCTTCACTCACCCACTCACTCACCTACTCACTCGGTCACTCACCACTCACTCACTCACTCACCAACTCACTCACTCACTCACCCACTCACTCACCCGCTCACTCGCTCACTCACTCACCCACCCGACTCGCCTTCACTTACCCGCTCACCTACTCAGTCACCTGCTCACTCACTCACCCACTCACTCACTCAGCTCACTCACTCACTCACTCACCCACTCACCTACTCACTCACCCACCCACTCACTCACTCACCCGCTCACTCATTCACTCACCCACTCACTCACTCACCTACTCACTCGCTCACCCACTCACTCACCACTCACTCACTCACTCANCTACTCGCTCGCTCACTCACCCACTCACTCACTCACCACTCACCCACTCACTCACCCACTCACTCACTCACTCACTCACTCACAACTCACTCACTCACTCGCTCACTCGCTCACCCACTCACTCACTCACCCACTCACTCACCCGCTCACTCACTCACCCACCTGCTCACTCACCCACTCACACACTCACCTGCTCACTCACTCACTCACACACTCANCTGCTCACTCACTAACCCACTCACTCACCCACTCACTCACTANCTCACTCACTCACTCACCCACCACCCACTCACTCACTCACACTCACTCACTCACCCACTCACTACCCACTCACCCACTCACTCACTCACCCACTCACTCACTCACCACTCACTCACCCACTCACTCACCACTCACTCACTCACCGCTCACTCACTCACTACTCACNCATCACTCACTCACTCACCCACTCACTCACTCANCCGCTCACTCGCTCACTCACTCACTCACCCACCNACTNCATTCGCNTGTTCACTCACTCACCTACTCACTACTCACCCAGCTGCTCACTCTCACTCACTCACTCACCCACACTCACTCACTCACCCACTCACTCACGCACCCACTCACTCACCCACTCACTCACTCACTCACTCACTCACTCACTCACCCACTCACTCACTCACTCACCATTCACTCACCTCACTCACTCACCCACCCACTCACTCACTCACTTACTAACTCACTCACTCGCTCACTCACTCACTCACTCACCCACCCACAGGAGACNATTCGCTCACTCACCTACTCACTCACCTACTCACTCACCCACTCACTCACTCACCTACTCACTCACTCACCCACTCACTCACTCACCCACTCACTCACGCACCCACTCACACACTCACCTACTCACTCACCCACTCACTCACCCGCTCGCTCACTCACTCACTCACTCACTTACCTACTCACTCACCACTCACTCACCTACTCACTCACCCACTCACTCATTCACTCACCCACTCACTACTCGCTCACCACTCACTCACTACTCACCCACACTNACTCACTCACTCACTCACCACCACTACTCACTCACNACCACTCANCCGCCACCACTCACTCACTCACTCACCCACTCACTCACTCACTCACACACTCACTCACCCACTCACTCACCCACTCACTCACTCACCCACTCACTGCTCACTCACTCANCCACTGCTCACTCACGCACCCACTCACACACTCACCTGCTCACTCACTCACTCACACACTCACCGCTCACTCACTCACCCACTCACTCACTAACCCACTCACTCACTCACCCANCCACTCACTCACCCACTCACTCACTCACCCACTCACTCACGCACTCACTCACCCACTCACTCACCCACTCACCCACCCACCCACCCACTCACTCACCCACCACTCACTCACCCACTCACTCACCACCACCACTCGCTCGCTCACTCACTTACTCACTCACTCACTNACCACTTACTCACTCACCACCACCACTCACCACCACTCACTTACGCACCCANCNACTCNCTCACTCACTCACTCACTCACTCACCCACTCCCTCACTCACTNACCACCACTCACTCAGTAAATAAGCCACCACCACTCACTCACCCACTCACTCACTCACTCACCCACTCGCTCACTCGCCTCGCTCACTCACCACTCACTCACTCACCCACTCACTCACTCACCCACTCACTCACCCACTCACTCACTCACTCACCCACTCACTCACTCACCTGCAGGCACACTGCGTGACGCTGCCGCATGCGGGTGACATCACAGATGTGACGTCACCGCTCACTTGCCGTNGGGGGGGGGGTATATACATTANCCCCCCCCCCGTCCCACCAAACAATACAAAAGTTATATTTTTATACTTTTTGCTTTGTGTACAGTGTGGAAGCTACCCGCATGCCAAATTTCAAGTTTGTTGCATGTCGGGAAGTATGCTAAACATTTCGATTTAAAGCTTTCGTGACTGCAGGGATTCATATTCTTGTTTTTTCGGTAAAGTCACGTAGGTGAAAATAAAATAAATATTTTTACTTTGAAAATAAAAATAAAAAATAAATATTTTTATTTTGAAATAAAAAATCCATATTTTCATTTCGAAAATAAAAATAAAAACTACATATTTTTATTTTAAAAATCCATACGTGACTTTACGTGACTTTACCAAAAGAACCAAAGAGTAAAGTTTTATTCATAATGTTTATTTTAATTTTATTCTTTCCCTTCTATGTGACTTTACCGTTAAAACCAAGAATATGAACCTCTGATGGTCATTATGGGAGTCGTCTGCCCACTGGTGGCCAACACAAATATCGCCCCAAGTGTCGCCTCGGACAGACTGTTGGGGCAAGTGCTGTGAGTAGCAAAGACAAAGATCCCCCGTATAGCCTTAGACTGTGGGGCAAGTGCAGCCTTCGACTGTTGGGGCAAGTGCTGTGAGTAGCAAAGACAAAGATCCCCCGTGTAGCCTTAGACTGTTGGGGCAAGTGCTGTGAGTAGCAAAGACAAAGATCCCCCGTGTAGCCTTAGACTGCTGGGGCAAGTGCTGTGAGTAGCAAAGACAAAGATCCCCCGTGTAGCCTTAGACTGTTGGGGCAAGTGCTGGGAGTAGCAAAGACAAAGATCCCCGTGTAGCCTTAGACTGTTGGGGCAAGTGCAGCCTTCGACTGCTGGGGCAAGTGCTGTGAGTAGCAAAGACAAAGATCCCCCGTGTAGCCTTAGACTGTTGGGGCAAGTGCAGCCTTCGACTGCTGGGGCAAGTGCTGTGAGTAGCAAAGACAAAGATCCCCCGTGTAGCCTTAGACTGTTGGGGCAAGTGCAGCCTTCGACTGTTGGGGCAAGTGCTGTGAGTAGCAAAGACAAAGATCCCCCGTGTAGCCTTAGACTGTTGGGCAAGTGCAGCCTTCGACTGCTGGGGCAAGTGCTGTGAGTAGCAAAGACAAAGATCCCCCGTGTAGCCTTGGGGCAAGTGCTGTTTGTCACAAAGACAAAGATCCCCCGTGTAGCCTTAGACTGTTGAGGCAAGTGCTGTGAGTAGCAAAGACAAAGATCCCCCGTGTAGCCTTAGACTGTTGGGGCAAGTGCTGTTTGTCACAAAGACAAAGATCCCCCGTGTAGCCTCGGACAGACTTGGGGCAAGTGCTGTGAGTAGCAAAGACAAAGGTCCCCCGTGTAGCCTTAGACTGTTGATTCGAACTCGGGTCCCCTGCCCGAGTTCGTATCTGCAGCGTAGCGCTAACCGCTGCACCACCGCTCCGTGCAAACATCATCACCGTCATCGTGGTAAACACACTGTTTTTGTGTTTGGTACGGGCAAAGCTCCCTTGGCAATCAATGCTCAAATATCCATGGAGACCTGGTCACACCATAGCGACCCTGGCCACTGCAGCAAAGAAATACTAATAAACAAACGTCAACAAAACGTAAGAAAGCTTTTTCTTATTGTGTTATTACCCTTGGCTGGCAATAACACGGGAGGTGTAAAGGTGTAAAAACGCCTCTTCCACGAGATGAAGTCTACAAGGTAGCACTCGTGATAAAACAAACACACACACACGTGCAGAAAACAAATGTGAGAATCTGTATTCGCACTGGAGAAATCCGATTACCTATAAAGCTCTTTTTGCTTTCGACAGATGTTCAGTCAGTGCACGTTACGATAACAGTCAAATATTGCGTTGGTTGATGTGTCCACTGTCCTTGAAACCGATTGTCCCTTGTGATGGGACTTTGCAGGATGAACGTTGAGATTTATAAAGGCACGAGGTAACCCATAAACGTCTGAATTGGTCTGTGATAAGGTAGGCCACTGATTAGGGGTTGACAGGCATGTAGACACGTGACGTCGGTTCTAAATGTGGAGGAAAAAAAGCGGAGGACCTGAAGAAAAATCCAAGCGAACACTGGGAGAGAGAGAGACACGCAAACTCCAAATATACAGCAGCAGGCGTCAGGGTCGGGATCGAACCCACGACCTCCTGTACACCAGGCGAGGTAGTTAACATCTCCTAGCCACCGTGATGATGATGAGAGAGAGAGACACGCAGACTCCAAATATACAGCAGCAGGCGTCAGGGTCGGGATCGAACCCACGACCTCCTGTAGACCAGGCGAGGTAGTTAACATCTCCTAGCCACCGTGATGATGATGAGAGAGACACGCAAACTTTAAATATACAGCAGCAGGCGTCAGGGTCGGGATCGAACCCACGACCTCCTGTAGACCAACTTCAAGGACAGTGCATACATTATCAGAGTTGTGTTTTTTTTGCATTCCGACCGCATGTATTGTGGTCAATGAAAACATGACACCTTGTAAAACAAGGTGTCTTGTTTTGTTGCCAGATAAAGGGTAAAAAACCAATTATCATATTTTGCTCCTGGCAAAGGGGGTTCCAATGGTGTAAATGCTTGACCCCGAGCTCTCATACTCTGATGGTGCATTATCTTTGAGTTGTGCGCCTTTTGGCGTCATCTGGTCCAACACCATGTGAGACTAGGCTCTAAGAAAGCTGTCTTAGGTATGGACCAATCAATTTCAAGGACAGTGCACATACATTATCAGAGTTGTGTGTGTTTTGTTTGCATTCGACCGCATGTATTGTGGTCAATGCAACATGACTCCTTGTAAAACAAGGTGTCAGTTTTGTTGAAAGGGGGAGGGTGGGGGAGGGGTGGGGGTGGGTGGGGGTGGGTGGGGGTGGTGGGGTGGGTGGGGGGGGGGGGGTGGGTGGGTGGGGGAGGGGGGGGGTGGGGGGGTGGGTGGGGAGGGGTGGGGGTGGGGGGGGGTGGGTGGGGGTGGGTGGGGGAGGGGTGGGGGTGGGTGGTGGTGGGTGGGGGAGGGTGGGGGGTGGTGTGGGTGGGTGGGGTGGGGTGGGGGTAGGGTGGGGGTGGGGATGGGGGAGGGTGGGGGGGGTGGGTGGGAGGGGTGGGGGGGTGGGTGGGGGTGGGTGGGGAGGGGTGGGGGTGGGTGGGG
>WFAB01002019.1:0-27500 GCA_018977245.1 Lethenteron camtschaticum
CCAGCCATCATCACATTAGGGGCGAGCTAATTAAATGTTTGGCCAAATATAACGGGCTAATTTTTAAGTTGATCATTTTCGTATGGCCCGCGAATGATGTTATATTCATATCCAAATGTGCCCTTGGCAGAATAAAGGTTCCCCGCCCCTGATCTAGATCGAAGGGCTCATTTCTTCAGCAACTGCGTGTTTGTTTGTTGTTGTTGTGTTGAGTGTTGTCTTTACCCTCGCACCCCCGTTGAGCGCGTTGGGCTACGTACGGCGCGAAAGAAGTTCAACGTACATGCAGTCACGTGTTCCTCTCTCTGCGTCTCAGTGTCGTCACCGTCACGGTCTGTCCACTGCTGGATAAAGATCAATGTGACGACGATGTCTCGACCCTGCGTGTGTTTTTCCATACAGAGAATAGCAAAGTTATTATCATCAATATTAACAATCAACACCAACATCATGGTCGTCTCCATCATAATTCGTTGTTCTCATCATCACCAAACAGCCATCATCACGGTCTATTTCACTGCTGCATGAAGATAAATGTGACGATGACGATGTCTCTACCCTGCGTGTGTTCTCTAACACTGGTATTCCAACGGTTCTAAGGTAATTTTAAGGTGTTGATTCCAAATCTGGCATCAGTTTTTGTCTATCACAGGTTTTTGAGATATCAAATATTGCATTTTCAATAAAAACTGCAGAAAAAATATTTTAAAAAAGTGGATATCTACATAAAATGATATTATAAACACACTATCCTAAAAATACAGCACCATATTTTAACACTAAAGCAGTCACTGACTCGCAACAACTTGCAATCATAAGTGACAGAGTTAATTTAGGGTAAAATCAATGCAAATGGGGTATGCCGATAGCATAAAAATGAGATGTGATAGAGCAAATCTGAGATCAGATTTGGAATCAGCACCCTGAAATTAGTCTAGAACAGCTGCAAAAGTCCAGGCCAGAATTTTTTTTTGTTGACCAGTATATAATCCACGTGTCCCTCTCTCTGTATCTCAGTGTCATCACCATCACCAGGGTCTATTCACTGCTGGATAGCAGTGCGTCCCTCTTCGATGATGATTGTCCACAGTTACACAACCGGATGATCCAGGAACGATTCGTTTTCTCATGCTGAGAATACCAAAGTTATAGTCATCAATAATTACGAGATCATCAACATCATGGTCGCCTCCACCTTAATCAACATCTCCATCATGATGGTGGTTCTCATCATCACCAGACAACCATCAGCACCACCGCACCCTTACTGGTGATGGTCATCATCGCATGACTCATTATCACCATCATCAACTCATCAGCATCTTCACCATCATCACACCCCAAATTAATAGTATCTTAACTATCATCACCACCACTTGAATGTCATCTTAATCATCATCATCAACATCACCACCACTTTAGTCATTATTATCATCATCATATTACCTGAATCATCATCATCTTAATCACCACCACCAACACCACTATCATAACCAACACCATCACAACCACCTTAATAATTTTGATCCTACCTATTATCACCACCACCACCTTCATCATTATCACCTTTAACATCATCACCATCATCACAGGGATCACCACCATCACCACCATCACCGCCACCACCGTCATCATCATCATCACCACCATCACCGCCATCACCGCCACCACCGTCATCATCATCACCACCATCACCACCATCACCACCATCACCGCCACCACCGTCATCATCATCCTCACCACCACCACCATCACCGCCACCACCGTCATCATNACCACCACCACCACCACCAAAGGCAAAAAGAAAAAGAACCCCCAGAAAGATTTATTAAACTGTAGGGGCAAGTGCTGTTAGCGAGCACCTGTGAAGGCCGGCACGGCACACGAGGGGGTGGGTGGCCAGTACCACGCCCGGCCGCCTTTGTCTCCCCAGTAGCGATGTTTAGACATCGCACCAGGTACTCATTTGAGGCTGAGTCGACCTAGGGGAGGCCAGGACCGGTTCAGATAATCGTCACTGATGTTGGCCGGGAATTGAACTTGGGTCGCCGGGTTTGTAGTGCAGCGCGCTAACCGCTACACCACCGCTCCCCATCACCACCACCATCACCACCATCACCACCATCACCACACCATCACCACCACCATCACCAACAACAACAACGACGGCCGTTCGCCACTGAGTGGCGGCGACAACACCATGACGCCTGTGCCAGGCTACGTGCACTTTAAGGCACCATCATCACCACCACCATCACCACCATCACCACCTTCGTGTCTATATCTCACCCCAGCACCCCCCCTCTCCCCACACCCGCCACCTCCCGACCGCCGTCACATTCCATTAGGCGGCGAATTCGCGACGCAAGAGGCAATAACCGCGGATGATTGAATCACGGAGCGAGGCGGCTGCGGCGGGGGTGGAGCGGAAGCCCCGAGACACCTGCTCTGGGCAAAATTAAAACACTTCAATTACCTGTCTGGGGAGGGGGGGGTCAAGTGGGAGGGGAGTCGGTGGGGGGGGGCTGTAGGGGATTGAGGGGGGCTGAGGGGGATGGGGGGGGCTGAGTGTTTAATTTGGGGAGCGGTGGTGCAGCGGTTGGCACTGCGAGACGAATTCGATTCGGGGTTACGGCCGCCGGCGTCGGTGACGATTCTCTTGAACCTCGTCCCCGCTAGGTCGACTCAGCCTCAAATGAGTGCCTGGTGCGGTGCGAAGTAAACATCGCTACTGGGGAGACAAAGGCGGTCGGGCGGAGGTGTGGCCACCCACCCCCTCGTGTGCCACAGTGCCGGACTGCATAGGTGTGAATCGCTGCCTGCACTTGCCTCAACAGTTTGTCGCAGGCTATAGGGGATTATTGTCTTTGTTATATTTGGGGAGCAGGGGTTGCTGCAACCACTAACCGCCTGTCCCAGCGCTCCTGTCCCTCCACTCCTGTCCCTCCACTCCTGTCCCCACTCCTGTCCCCCACTCCTGTCCCCCACTCCTGTCCCCCACTCCTCTCCCTCCACTCCTGTCCCTCCACTCCTGTCCCTCCACTCCTGTCCCTCCACTCCTGTCCCTCCACTCCTCTCCCTCCACTCCCGTCCTCCACTCCTGTCCCACCACTCCTGTCCCTCCACTCCTGTCCCTCCACTCCTGTCCCTCCACTCCTGTCCCCACTCCTGTCCCTCCACTCCTGTCCCTCCACTCCTGTCACTCCACTCCTGTCCCTCCACTCCTGTCCCTCCACTCCTGTCCCCCACTCCTGTCCCTCCACTCCTGTCCCCCACTCCTGTCCCCACTCCTCTCCCTCCACTCCTGTCCCTCCACTCCTGTCCCTCCACTCCTGTCCCTCCACTCCTGTCCCTCCACTCCTCTCCCTCCACTCCTGTCCACCACTCCTGTCCCTCCACTCCTGTCCCTCCACTCCTCTCCCTCCACTCCTGTCCCTCCACTCCTTTCCCTCCACTTCTGTCCCTCCACTCCTGTCCCACCACTCCTCTCCCTCTACTCCTCTCCCTCCACTCCCGTCCCTCCACTCCTGTCCCACCACTCCTGTCCCTCCACTCCTGTCCCTCCACTCCTGTCCCTCCACTCCTGTCCCTCCACTCCTGTCCCTCCACTCCTCTCCCTCCACTCCTGTCCCTCCACTCCTGTCCCTCCACTCCTGTCCCTCCACTTCTGTCCCTCCACTCCTGTCCCTCCACTCCTGTCCCTCCACTCCTGTCCCACCACTCCTGTCCCTCCACTCCTCTCCCTCCACTCCTGTCCCTCCACTCCTCTCCTCCACTCCTGTCCCTCCACTCCTGTCCCTCCACTCCTCTCCCTCCACTCCTGTCCCTCCACTCCTGTCCACCACTCCTGTCCCTCCACTCCTGTCCCTCCACTCCTGTCCCTCCACTCCTGTCCCTCCACTCCTGTCCCTCCACTCCTCTCCCTCCACTCCTGTCCCTCCACTCCTGTCCCTCCACTCCTGTCCCTCCACTTCTGTCCCTCCACTCCTGTCCACCACTCCTGTCCCTCCACTCCTGTCCCACCACTCCTGTTTTTCCACTCCTGTCCCTCCACTCCTGTCCCTCCACTCCTGTCCCACCACTCCTGTCCTTCCACTCCTGTCCCACCGCTCCTGTCCCTCCACTCCTGTCCCTCCACTCCTGTCCCACCACTCCTGTCCCTCCACTCCTGTCCCACCACTCCTGTTTTCCACTCCTGTCCCTCCACTCCTGTCCCTCCACTCCTGTCCCACCGCTCCTGTCCCTCCACTCCTGTCCCTCCACTCCTGTCCCACCACTCCTGTCCCTCCACTCCTGTCCCTCCACTCCTGTCCCACCACTCCTGTCCCTCCACTCCTCTCCCTCCACTCCTGTCCCTCCACTCCTGTCCCTCCACTCCTGTCCACCACTCCTGTCCCTCCACTCCTGTCCCACCACTCCTGTCCTTCCACTCCTGTCCCTCCACTCCTGTCCACCACTCCTGTCCTCCACTCCTGTCCCTCCACTCCTGTCCCACCACTCCTGTCCCACCACTCCTGTCCCTCCACTCCTCTCCCTCCACTCCTGTCCCTCCACTCCTCTCCCTCCACTCCCGTCCCTCCACTCCTGTCCCACCACTCCTGTCCCTCCACTCCTGTCCCACCACTCCTGTCCTTCCACTCCTGTCCCTCCACTCCTGTCCCACCACTCCTGTCCCTCCACTCCTGTCCACCACTCCTGTTTTTCCACTCCTGTCCCTCCACTCCTGTCCCTCCACTCTGTCCCACCACTCCTGTCCTTCCACTCCTGTCCCACCGCTCCTGTCCCTCCACTCCTGTCCCTCCACTCCTGTCCCACCACTCCTGTCCCACCACTCCTGTCCCTCCACTCCTGTCCCACCACTCCTGTCCTTCCACTCCTGTCCACCACTCCTCTCCCTCCACTCCCGTCCCCCACTCCTGTCCCTCCACTCCTGTCCCTCCACTCCTGTCCCTCCACTCCTCTCCTCCACTCCGTCCCTCCACTCCTGTCCCTCCACTCCTGTCCCTCCACTCCTGTCCCTCCACTCCTCTCCCTCCACTCCTGTCCCTCCCTCCTGTCCTCCACTCCTCTCCCTCCACTCCTCTCCCTCCACTCCTGTCCTTCCACTCCTGTCCTCCACTCCTGTCCCTCCACTCCTCTCCTCCACTCCTCTCCCTCCACTCCTGTCCTCCACTCCTGTCCCTCCACTCCTCTCCCCCCACTCCTGTCCTCCACTCCTGTCCCTCCACTCCTGTCCCCCCACTCCTGTCCACCACTCCTCTCCCTCCACTCCTGTCCCTCCACTCCTGTCCTCCACTCCTCTCCTTCCACTCCTGTCCCTCCACTCCTCTCCCCCACTCCTGTCCCTCCACTCCTCTCCCCCACTCCTGTCCTCCACTCCTCTCCCCCACTCCTGTCCCACCACTCCTCTCCCTCCACTCCTGTCCCCCACTCCTCTCCCCCACTCCTGTCCCCACTCCTCTCCTCCACTCCTGTCCCTCCACTCCTGTCCCTCCACTCCTCTCCCTCCACTCCTGTCCCACCACTCCTCTCCCTCCACTCCCGTCCCTCCACTCCTGTCCCTCCACTCCTCTCCCTCCACTCCTGTCCCACCACTCCTCTCCCTCCACTCCCGTCCCTCCACTCCTGTCCCTCCACTCCTGTCCCTCCACTCCTCTCCCTCCAGTCCTGTCCCTCCACTCCTGTCCTCCACTCCTGTCCCCCACTCCTGTCCCACCACTCCTCTCCCTCCACTCCTGTCCCTCCACTCCTGTCCCTCCACTCCTCTCCCTCCACTCCTGTCCCACCATCCTCTCCCTCCACTCCCGTCCCTCCACTCCTGTCCCTCCACTCCTGTCCCTCCACTCCTCTCCCTCCAGTCCTGTCCCTCCACTCCTGTCCCTCCACTCCTGTCCCCCACTCCTGTCCCACCACTCCTCTCCCTCCACTCCTGTCCCTCCACTCCTGTCCCTCCACTCCTCTCCCTCCACTCCTGTCCCACCACTCCTCTCCCTCCACTCTCGTCCCTCCACTCCTGTCCTCCACTCCTGTCCCTCCACTCCTCTCCCTCCAGTCCTGTCCTCCACTCCTGTCCCTCCACTCCTCTCCCTCCACTCCTGTCCTCCACTCCTCTCCCTCCACTCCCGTCCTCCACTCCTGTCCTTCCACTCCTGTCCCTCCACTCCTGTCCCTCCACTCCTGTCCCTCCACTCCCTCCCTCCACTCCTGTCCCTCCACTCCTGTCCCTCCACTCCTCTCCCTCCACTCCTGTCCCTCCACTCCTCTCCCTCCACTCCCGTCCCTCCACTCCTGTCCCTCCACTCCTGTCCCTCCACTCCTCTCCCTCCAGTCCTGTCCCTCCACTCCTGTCCTCCACTCCTGTCCCCCACTCCTGTCCCACCACTCCTCTCCCTCCACTCCTGTCCCTCCACTCCTGTCCCTCCACTCCTCTCCCTCCACTCCTGTCCCACCACTCCTCTCCCTCCACTCTCGTCCCTCCACTCCTGTCCTCCACTCTTCTCCTCCACTCCTCTCCCTCCACTCCCGTCCCTCCACTCCTGTCCTTCCACTCCTGTCCCTCCACTCCTCTCCCCCACTCCTGTCCCTCCACTCCTGTCCCTCCACTCCTGTCCCCCCACTCCTGTCCCACCACTCCTCTCCCTCCACTCCTGTCCCTCCACTCCTGTCCCTCCACTCCTCTCCCTCCACTCCTGTCCCTCCACTCCTCTNCCCCCACTCCTGTCCTCCACTCCTCTCCCCCACTCCTGTCCCTCCACTCCTCTCCCTCCACTCCTGTCCCTCCACTCCTGTCCCTCCACTCCTCTCCTCCACTCCCGTCCCTCCACTCCTGTCCCACCACTCCTGTCCTCCACTCCTGTCCCTCCACTCCTGTCCCTCCACTCCTGTCCCCACTCCTGTCCCTCCACTCCTGTCCCTCCACTCCTGTCCCTCCACTCCTGTCCTCCACTCCTGTCCCTCCACTCCTGTCCCTCCACTCCTGTCCCTCCACTCCTGTCCTCCACTCCTGTCCCTCCACTCCTGTCCCCCACTCCTCTCCTCCACTCCTGTCCCTCCACTCCTCTCCTCCACTCCTGTCCCTCCACTCCTGTCCCTCCACTCCTGTCACCCACTCCTGTCCCTCCACTCCTGTCCCTCCACTCCTGTCCCTCCACTCCTGTCCCTCCACTCCTGTCCCTCCACTCCTGTCCCTCCACTCCTGTCCCTCCACTCCTGTCCCTCCACTCCTGTCCCTCCACTCCTGTCCCTCCACTCCTGTCCCTCCACTCCTCTCCCTCCACTCCTGTCCCTCCACTCCTGTCCCTCCACTCCTGTCCCTCCACTTCTGTCCCTCCACTCCTGTCCCACCACTCCTGTCCTTCCACTCCTGTCCCTCCACTCCTGTCCCACCACTCCTGTCCCTCCACTCCTGTCCACCACTCCTGTTTTTCCACTCCTGTCCCTCCACTCCTGTCCCTCCACTCCTGTCCCACCACTCCTGTCCTTCCACTCCTGTCCACCGCTCCTGTCCCTCCACTCCTGTCCTCCACTCCTGTCCCACCACTCCTGTCCCTCCACTCCTGTCCCTCCACTCCTGTCCCACCACTCCTGTCCCTCCACTCCTCTCCCTCCACTCCTGTCCCTCCACTCCTGTCCCCCACTCCTGTCCCTCCACTCCTGTCCCACCACTCCTGTCCCTCCACTCCTCTCCCTCCACTCCCGTCCCTCCACTCCTGTCCCACCACTCCTCTCCCTCCACTCCCGTCCCTCACTCCTGTCCCACCACTCCTGTCCCTCCACTCCTGTCCCCCACTCCTGTCCTTCCACTCCTGTCCCTCCACTCCTGTCCACCACTCCTCCCTCCACTCCTGTCCCACCACTCCTGTTTTTCCACTCCTGTCCCTCCACTCCTGTCCCTCCACTCCTGTCCCACCACTCCTGTCCTTCCACTCCTGTCCCACCGTCCTGNCCCTCCACTCCTGTCCCTCCACTCCTGTCCACCACTCTCTCCCTCACTCCCGTCCCTCCACCCTGTCCCTCCCTCCCTCCCTCCACTCCTCCCTCCACTCTGTCCCACACTCTCTCCCCCACTCCTGTCCCTCCACTCCTCTCCCTCTCCGTCCCTCCACTCNTGTCCCTNCACTCCTGTCCCTCCACTCTCCCTCCACTCCTGTCCCTCCACTCTCTCCCTCTCCCGTCCCTCCACTCTCCCTCCACTCCTCTCCCTCCACTCTCCTCACTCCGTCCCTCCACTCTGTCCCACACTCCTCTCCTCCACTCCCTCTTCCACTCCTGTCCCTCCACTCCTCTCCCTCCACTCCTGTCCCACCACTCTCTCCCTCTCCCGTCCCTCCACTCCTGTCCTTCCACTCCTGTCCCTCCACTCCTCTCCCCCACTCCTGTCCTCCACTCTCTGTCCCTCCCTCCTGTCCCCCACTCTGTCCCACACTCTCTCCCTCCCTCCGTCCCTCCCTNCCCCTCCCTCTCTCCCTCTCCTGTCCCTCCACNCTCTCCCCCCCTCCGTCCCTCCACTCCTCCCCTCTCCGTCCCCCACTNCGTCCCTCTCTCTCCCTCCCTCTCCCACCTCCTCTCCCTCTCCTCCCTCCCTNCCTCCCCCCCTCCTTGTCCCACCCTCCTCCTCCCTCGTCCCCCACTNCTCCCTCCCTCCTCTCCCTCCCTCCCCCACTCCTCTCTCCCTCTCCCTCCCTCCTCCCTCCCTCCGTCCCTCCTCCTCTCCCTCCTCCGTCCCTCCCCTCCGTCCCTCACTCTCTCCTCCACTCTCCCCCTCCTCTCCTCCNCTCTCCCTCCCTCCGTCCCTCCCNCCTCCCCCTCCCCGTCCCCCCCCCCCTCCTCCCTCCTCCTCNTTTTTTTTTTTTTTTTTTTTTTTTTTTACGATCAGTGGAAACAAGAAGATGCTCTGTATTCGGCACTTTGTTTCGTTCATCATTTCGTAATTTTNTTTTTTTTTAAACGGGCTTTAGTAGCNTCGCTCGCTCGCTCGCTCTCTCGCTCGCTCTCTCGCTCACTCTCTCTGCTTGCTCGCTCTCTCGCTCTCTCTCACTCGCTCTCTCTCTCGCTCATTCTCTCGCTCACTCTCTCGTTATTACGCCGCCCCCTCGCAGTCCTATGGCCTCCGACGGGTAGCTCATAACAGCATGCAGAGCTCCCCGTCATCTGCCACGGAGCACACGGCCTCCTCCATCGCCCACTGCTCCTTGAAGGCCGGCACGGCGTGGGTCAGCCGCGCATGGCGGAACTCCAGCCACACCCTGGCTCCGACCAGAGCGCGGAAGATGCCCAGGCTGCTGGCCGGACGTTTCCCTCCAGGGCCACCTTCCTCGCCCGTAAATGGCGAGCTTGGCGTAGCCGACAAGCACGTTGACCAGCCCTGGAGATGTTGGGTCCTTCGCCCTTTCGGTATCCAAAGATGAGGACCGTCGGGGGAGAAGTGGAGGCTGAACTTTAGGAGGATGTTTCTCAGGACCTTGAACAGCGAGTCCAGGCTCTTGCACTCCACGTATTGGTGCGCCACCGTCTCCACTTTTCCGCAGAACCGGCACTCCGGGGCGTGTCGTGAAGCGCGCCAGGGAGGCGTTGGTGGTGACGGTGCCGTGGGCGATGCTCCAGCTGAGGTCGCCGATGCGGTTGTACGTCGGGCTGGAGTAGAGTTGCCTCCAGCGAGGCCTCTCCGGAGAGATGCAGGGCAGGGCTTTCCTCCAGGCATGGTCCTTATGGCTCCTCAGGGTGTCCTGTTGGTGAAACCGGACCATGTAGGAGTAGAGCACCTTCCTCTTGACATTTGCGAAGGCCACCTCTGGTAGGTCCTCCAGCCGGCACAGGTTGTGATCCCCTTCGCTTGTCGGCATTGGCGACGCAGTGGCACGACGGAGAGCTCCGGTGGAGGGGACCGAGAGGGGCCTCGTCATCCCCAACGCCGATGGGGGCGTTCTCCCGCTGCCGCTGAGAAGGCCCCTTGGCTTCGGCCAGGATCCGGGCAGCCACCCGGAGCGATTGCAGCCCTGTCTTTGCGGCCATGTCTGCTGGTCCGAGCCACCGGCCCCGTGTTCCAGGCTCCACCAGATCTCCCATCCTGGTGAGCCGCGCGTTGGTGAGGCGCCTCTCCATGCCGGGGTGGCGGTGGTGGACGGCAGCTTTGTCTGCGGTTCCTGAAGATCGGTTCGAAGACCAGATCCTCGGCCGATTGCGGCTGGTTCAGCCTCCTGACGGCGAGGGAGCTCCACGTCTGCAGGACGCTCCTGTAGAAAGGTGGCAGCTGTCCCAGTGGGAGGCCCTGCAGGTCCATGTAGAATAGTTGTTTGGAGCACTGCAGACCCCCCAGCTGTTTGAGTAGGAAGGAGGCCGTGACGCTCCAGGCTGGTGCAGGGGTGGTGGCGTGCAGGAACTTTTGTGCGGCCTGCAGTCGGAAGGTGGCCAGCTGACTCCGCACGCACACCAGCCCGTGACCGCCCTCGTCCAGTGGCAGGGCCAGGACCCCAGCCGCGACCCGGTGTCCTCTGCCCGACCAGAAGAAGTCGAGGACTCGCTTCTGAAGCGCGTTGACGAGGCTCATGGGGGGTGCAGGGAGAAGAGTCGGTGCCACAGCATGGACGTCACCAGCTGGTTCACCACCAACGTCTTTGTCCTGAAGGTGAGGAGCTTGCACAGGCGACTCCAGGTGCCCAGCCGCTCCTTCACCTTCCCTCCAGCTCGACCCAGTTCCTTTGCGGTGGTTCCTCCTCTGGTCCCAGGAAGACCCCCAGGTGGTGCAGGGATGTCGTGCTCCAATTGATGGTTTTTGCCTTCTCCGGACACTCGGTCATGTCCCACGCTCCAACCAGCAGGCCGCTGCACTTTTGCCAGTTCATTTGGATGAGGAGGCCTTCGAAAAGACCTCCTGACACTCGTGCAGCAGGGCGACATCATCCAGGGAACGAAGGATGAGGAGGATGTCATCGGCGTATGCCGTCAGGACCAAACTGACATTTGGTTCCCTGAGCACCAGGCCGCTGAGTCTCCGCCTTATGAGATTCAGGAAAGGCTCTAATGCCAGTGCATAAAGTTGGCCCGACAATGGGCATCCCTGCCTCACTCCTCGGTCGAATTTGACGGGGCAGTGAGGGTGCCGTTGATCTTGATCATGCACTCCGCCTTGGTGTAGAGTAGGCGGATCGTTCGGACAAACCCATCTCCAAAACCAAAGGCCTTGAGGGTTCCCAGGAGGTATTTGTGGTCCACTCTGTCAAAGCCTTTTCCTGGTCAAGGGCCAGAAACGCGATTGGGATGCCCAACCTCTGGGACATCGCGATGAGGTCTCTGACCAGGAAGATGCCGTCGTGGATGGATCGTCCGGGGATGGTGTAGGACTGGTCCCTGTTTACGACTTGTGCAATCACCCCTTTCAGTCGCAGGGAGAGAGCCTTCGTCAATATTTTGTAGTCGGTGTTCAGGAGGGACACCGGACGCCAGTTTTGTAGGTGCCTCAGGTCTCCGTTCTTGGGAAGCAGAGTGAGCACCGCTCTCCTCCAAGACTGAGGCATCACCCCGGTGACAGAGGCTTCCTCCAGCACCTCTCTGTAGTCCTCCCGTAGGGATGGCCAAAAAGCGGCGTAAAACTCCCTGTTAGCCCGTCTAACCCTGGGATTTATTTGGGGCCAGTCCTCCTACAGCTGCGTCAAGGTCATTCCTGGTGAGCTTTAGCTCCAGCAGCTCTTCCCGTCTTCCTCCAGGGTGGGTAGACCGCTCCATGCCTCCGCCTGGGCCGCTCCCGATGTTTCTTCAGGGGAGAACAGGCTGCCGTAGAAGTCTCTGATGATGGTCGACTTCTGCTGGAGTTCGTGCGCCAGGACACCGTCACCATCAAAAAGGCACTCCATGTATTTGCGTCTCCCGTTCTGCCTCCCGAGGGAGTAGAAAAACGGGGATCCCGTGTCGAGGTCTGTGATGAGCTTCACCCGGGATCGCACAAACGCTCCCCTCGTCTGCTCCTCCTGTAGGCCTTTGAGACGCTCCCTAATCTCCTCGTATTCTCGGAGAAGAGCAGGGTCATTGTCCTCGGCGAGGCGACTCTCCAAATCGAGGACCCGGGCTTCCATGTCGGTGATGTCCGCGTTCTTCAGTCTGGTGCTCCCCAGGTGTATTGTTGGCACAACAGCCTGGTGTGCACTTTGCCCATGTCCCACCATTGGGCCAGAGAGTCGAACTGCGTTTTGGTTTTTTCCACTCTTCCCAGAAGTCCTCGAACATCTCTATGAAGGTGCCATCCCCAGCAGCGAGTTGTTAAAATGCCAGTGGGACGCGCCCTCGCGGGCTCTCTCCAGCCTGACACGGAGCACGATGAGGTTGTGATCCGTGAAGGGTGCCGCCCTGATGCCAGACGTTATGGCGCACGTCACAAAGTTCTTAGAGGTGTAAAATCTGTCGAGCCTGGACTGTGTCACCGAGCCATCGCGCCTCGTCCTCGTGTACGTGAACTGGCGTTGGCCAGGGTGATGTATGCGCCACACGTCCACCAAGGCGGCGTCCTCCAGTAGTCCCTGCATCTCCCTCTTCGGCCCAACTCCCCCTGCTGCCTTCCCGAACGATCCAGGGCGCCGATTGTGCAGTTGTGGTCGCCACCCACAATCACGCACTCGTCGTCCGGATCCCAGCCAGGTGCCTCCTCAGGAGGTGCAGGAACGGGATCTTCTCCTTGTTGTTGACCGGCGCGTACACGTTCAGTAGGTGGGTGGTGACATCGCCCACCCTGACCGTTACCGCGAGCAGCCTTCCCTTCACCACTTCGGTCTGGGTGATGAGCTCGGGATGAAACCCTTTAGCGAACAGGGTCGCGACTCCACAGGAGGTGTTGTCAAGGTGGCTGTAGAAGGAGTCCCCTCCCCACTCCTTTCTCCAGTCATCCTCGTCCTCGACCGTGAGATGCGTCTCCTGAATGAAGAAGACAGAGGCAGCGTGTTCCTCGCAAGAGACATCGCGGAAAACCTCCGCACTGCCTCCCTGCAGCCGTTCACGTTTAGGGAGGCGATGTACATAGGCATTGGTTTTTGCTTGCCTCCATGTCCTCCCACTTCCTAATTTGTCTGCGGAAATATCTCAGCTTTGCCCTCTCCTTGCCCCGGGACTTGAGTCCCTGATTGGCGAGGACTCTGTCGGCTTGAGTCACAGAGGCCTTTATTGCCTTGCTGTCCTTCCATCGAACCATGGCCATGTCCGCTCTGTCCTTCCTCAGGTTGGTGTCATCAAGGAATTTCCAGAGATCTTCCGAGGAGACCAGCAAGTCTGAGAGTCAAGGACTGTAGACTCCTGGCTGCTGTCGCTCCCACACTGAGGCAGTCGTCCCGATCAGAGTCGATTACCCCGGCGTCCGTCTCTGCTGGAAGAGCTGCAGCGGCTGGGCTGGCGCATGGCCCAGCGGCATCCTCTCCCCCAGTGTCGTGGACGATTTGGGATGTCTCCTGCTCAGGCTCTTCGGGTGGATGGCCCCGGGGTGTTTCTTCCACTGGTTTTGGGTCAGCAGTGGGACGGGGACCTTCCTCGTCATTCCCATCCATTTCATCCTCGGTGAGTGTGCTTGATGACTCTCCACCGACTTCCTCCTCTTGGTCGAGGGCTGAGCCAATAGGATCTGTCATCGTTTCATGCATAGCTGGTGGGGAGTGAGTCTCTATCACCGCAGTAGACGGGTCGATTTCCGTGGCGATGTCGCCTTCATCGTCCGCGCTCTCCTGCTGTGGAAACCCGTCCCCAGACACACGCTGCTTCTTCCTTATGACGAGTTTCTTCCTCGCCGCCCGCGCGTCACTCGGCGTGGCGTCCGGGATGGCGAAAACCATGTCGTCGGCGTCCGGCAGCTGTTCTGTTCCTCCCCGGTGTGGGAGGTTTCACCGCTTCTTCCGGTTCGAGGTCTGGGAGGGGTTCCTCCTCTGAATTAGACCCTTGCGATCCGGTTTCTTCAGTATTTTTCCTCTTGCGATTAGTCGCTTGAGGTGGCGATGTTGGGGCCACTACCTCAGGTGTAGGAGGCTGCGTGGCTGGCGGGTCCGGTGTGGGCTGTTGGGGGCCTTGTTGCAGTGGGGGCTCTTGCTGCTTTCCCCCTGCTGTGCCTCCCTCCTCCCCACTCTTTTCTCCGACCCTTGGCGTCGTCGGTTTAGGGCAATCCCTTCGGAAGTGGCCCTCTTCTTTGCAAAGATTGCATTTGATGCAATCCTTGGCATAACAGTCTATGGGCAACGCCTGCATAGACAATCACAAACGATCCCTCCCCTGTTGTCCGGGAGTCAGTAGGACTTGCACCTGCCTCCTGAAACAAAAGACGTGTTTCAGGGTGGGGTGTCTGCACCCCAGCGACACGCCACGTACTGGCGACACGACCGTGCCCAGCTTGGACACGTGCTCCAGCATGTCCTTGTCGGGGATGTAGGGCGGCACGTTGGAAACGACGATTCGCGCCGCCACCGAAACGATGGGTTCCAGTTGGACGTACACTCCCCGCACGGTTATCCCCTTCTCGACGGCCGCATCGGCCACCTTCTTCGTCGTCAGGAAGAAGACGGCTTTCCCGCTGAGCTTCGCGGCGTGGGCGATGGTGTCTGGCGGGACGATGGCGGCCAGGGCCATGACGTACTCCTCGATCATGACGGAGCTCGAGGCGTAGCAGCGGATGCCGTTCTCGCGCGGCGGAAATGTTCGCTGCGCGCTTGGGGGGTTGGCCTTGGAGCAGAGGCCCGAGTGGGGGGCCTCGTGGCTCCGGGCAGATTGGCAGCTGCGGCCTGTGCGTAGGTGGCCATTTAATTCCTCCTACCCTCAAACGCTGCCTGACTGTGGTGTAGCGCTTCTATATAGAGCTCCCTCGAGAGTGTAAACTGAGGATCAAGAAGTAATCCTCGTTGAAGAAAATAAAGAAAGTTAGGAAAAGGAATAAATTAATTTATTGAATAAATTAGATGTATTTATTATTTATTGAATAAATTAACCTATTGGAAAAATAGAATGTACAAATAAATAATAAATGGAGATCGAATTATAAATTTACGTCATAAATAAATAAATAAACTGTACCTGCGCGAAAGGAGCCCAATAGTTAATCATTAACCATTAGGCTTCCTAATCCGCAAAGTCAACAGTAGCGTTCAAATTATCGTGTGGCTTAACTCTGTGCTTTAACGGCAAATGCTCACACAGAAACAAGTTATAACAAATCTTAAATAGTTTGAGAATCGCAAACTGAGATTAACAACATAAGCAGAAGAATACCGGAACTATAAGCAAAGTATAAAAAGCCAGTTAAAGTATGAAAACGATGCTTGAATAAACTATGGGTTGACCACCGCACTTTAGAAACACAGCGTGTTTCAGAAGGCTGTGCCTCCCCGAGCTGTTAAGCTTCAGAAAGTAAAGAAAAATAGAAAACCACACAAATATGACTACCTGTGTGTGCAAGAGGCAGAATACTTACTCTACTGAGTAAAATCTGTAAAGAAAAGAAGCAGTTAGAAGCGGGTTTTTAAAGAAAAATTATAGTCAGGAGCTCAAACGAAGCGCGCCTCTCTCCCCCCCCTCGCCCCTCTCTCCCTCTCTCTCTCCCCTCCTCCCCCCCCCCCCCTCTCCCCCCCCCCCCTCCCCCCCCCTCTCCCTCTNCCCCCCCCCCCCCCCCCTNCCCNNCTCCCCCCCTNCTCCCCCTCCCCCTCCCCCCTCCCCCTCCCTCCCTCCCCCCCTCCTNCCCCTCCCTCCCCTCCCCCCCCCTCCCCTCCCCCTCCTACCCCTCCCTCCCCCTCCCCTCCCCTCCCTACCCCTCCCGAACCCCCTCCCCTCCCCCTCCCCCTNCTTACCCCTTAGCCCCCCTCCCTCCCCCCCCCTNCCCTCCTCCCCCTNCCCTCTCCCTCCCCTCCCCTCCCCCCCCCCCCTCCCCTCCCCTCTACCCCCCCTCTNCCTCCCCTCCCCCTTCCCTACCCCCTCCCNCCCTTCCCCTNCCCNACCCCCTCCCCCTCCTCCCTCCCCTNNCTCCCCCCGCTTCCCTCCCTCCCCCTTCCCTNCCCCTNCCCCCCCCCCCCNCCCCCCCTTTCCCTCCCCTCTNCCCTNCCCTCCCCTCCCCCTNCCCCCCCCCTTCCCTNCCCCTCCCCTCCCCTCCTCCTNCCCCCTCTCCCTCCCCCTNCCCTCCCCCTNCCCATCCCNCCCCTCCCNCCTACCCCTNCCCCTACCCCTCCCGTGTCCCCTCCCCCTGCCCCCCCCCTNCCCTCCCTCCCCTCTCCCTCCCCTNCCCTCCCCTCCTCCTCCCGCTTCTACCCCCTCCCCCTCCCTCCCCTCCCCCTCCCNCCCCCCCCCTCCTCTCCCTCCCTCTCCCTCCCCCCCTCCCCCCTCCCTCCCCCCCTCCCTCTCTCCTCCCCTCTCCCCCCTCTCCCTCCCCTCTCCCTCCCCTCCCTCCCCCCTCCCCCTCCCCCTCCCTCCCTCCCCCTCCNCTCGCCCCTCCCCTCCCCCTCCCCCCCCCTCCCCTCTCCCTCCCCTCTCCCTCCCCTCCCCCTCCCCNCCCCTCCCCTCTCCTCATCATCAACATCATCATCAACATCACCACCATCATCATCAACATCATCATCATCAACATCATCATCACCATCATCAACATCACCACCATCACCACCATCAANATCATCATCATCAACATCATCATCACCACCATCACCATCATCACCACCATCACCAACATCATCATCACCATCACCAACATCATCACCATCACCACCATCATCACCATCATCACCACCATCATCATCAACATCACNAACATCATCATCACCATCACCAAAAACTTCACAACCATCACCATCATTATCACCACCATCACCACCATCACCATCATCACCAACATCATCACCACCATCACCACCATCATCACCATCATCATCAACATCACTAACATCATCATCACCAAAAACTTTACAACCATCATCATCACCATCACCACCGTCACCAACATCATCATCACCATCACCAACATCATCACCATCATCATCACCACCACCACCATCATCAACATCGCCAACATAATCAACACCGCCATCATCAACATCATCACCACGATCGCCATCACCAACATCACCGACATCAACATCACCATAATCACCAATAACTTCACCACCATCATCACCATTGGGTTCAATCAATTCCCGCTCACGGCCAACACCTGTGACGATTATCTGAACCGGTCCTGGGCCTCCCCTAGGTCGGCTCAGCCTCAAATGAGTATCCAGTGTGGTGTGTAGTAAACATCGCCACTGGGGAGACACAGGCGGCCGGGCGCGGTGTTGGCCACCCACCCCCTCGTGTGCCATGCCGGCCTTCATAGGCGCTCGCTAACAGCACTTGCCCCTACAATCTGTTAAGGCCACACAGGGGATCTTTATCTTTGTGACGTGGGTTCCACGGAGACAAACACTCAGACTTGGAGGCAACACGCTCATCACAACACCCCAAAGGGGTCACTGCACGCGCGTACACTCGGTACACATTCTCCTGCCGAGGGAGCTGCTAGGAACGTTGGGTTGCTCGGTCAATGGCCTGCAGGGTCAACGGCGGCGTGGTGTATTCCGCAAATATGCCCGACTGTGAGGGCGGGCACAAGCCGGCGTGAGTAGGTGAAACGTTGAATTTTATAAGGGCACCACGGGGTGACCAGCCTCTCCCCACTCTCCCACCCAGCCCTCCCACCCTCCCCTCCCACCCAGCCCCACCCTCCCCACACAGCCCCTCCCACCCTCCCCACCCTCTCCACCCTCCCCACCCAGNCCCCCCCAACCTCCCCTCCCCCCCACCTAGCCCCACCCTCCCCACCCAGCTCCTCCCCACCCTCCCCACCCTCCCACCCAGCCCCCCCCACCCAGCCCCACCCTCCCACCCAGCCCCACCCACCCTCCCCTCCCCACCCGTCCCCACCCTTCCCATTTTTGGATGCACGACGGACGGACGGACACAATAATCCCCTGTGGGCTGTTGTAACCAGGGGGTTCCTACCAGTACCAGACCACAACGAGGTAACGACATCAGCGGGCCAGTCAGTAGCACGCGCCTGACCCACGACGCCGAGTGTCAACATCAGATTGATTCCAGCAGACAGCCGCGATTGCTCTCGGCAACTTTTTATTTTCATTTTTTGGTTTTCTACTTACGTGACTTTACCGAAAGAACCACGAATATCAATTCCATTTTACTGGTAAGAACCACCTGGTTCCACCAGCCCACAGGGGATTATTGTGTCCGTCCGTCCCCGACTCTCTGCTCACCATCATGGAGGGCCTTCGCGATGGTGGGCAGGCAACGGGTAAAGCTACGTGGAGCCATTCCACGTTCACCTCGGTGTGCCACAGGGACAAAGACAAAGATCCCCCGTATAGTCTTAACAGACTGTTGGGGAAAGTGCTGTTAGCGGGTAACGCCTATGAAGGCCGGCACGGCACACGAGGGGTGGGTGGCCAGCACCACGCCCGGCCTCCGTTGTCTCCCCAGTGGCGATGTTTACACTCCGCACAAGGTACACATTTGAGGCTGAGTCGTCCTAGAGGAGGCCCAGGACCAGTTCAGATAATCGTCACTGGGTCGCCAGGTTCGTAGCGCAGCGTTGCGCTAAAACCACTGCACCACCGCTCACGGCCAGCACCAGTGCGACAGGGATGTCCTCTGGCACCCACATTGTTGAACGTCATCTTTGACCGTGTCTGTAGCGGAGGAACTTACATCTAATACAGACGCAATGGGAGGCTGATCGGTGCCCAGGTGCGGTCAAGGCATGGCTCCTATTGGTCAACCGTGTTATATATGGCGATGATCTGGCAATCGCTGCTCACTCAGAGGAGGAGTTGGAGGCGCTGCTGCTGATCATGGAGCGTGCCACGAAGAGTTGGGGACTTACCATCAGCCCCACCAAAACTAAGCACCTGCCTGGGTATTTTGTGCCATCGGACACTCCACCCCCACAACTCAAATCGGTGATGGAACAGTTGTGGAGAGAGTGTAGACTTTTACATACCTGAGCAATGTGCTTATTACCAGCTCCAGTTTGACAGCAGAGGTCTCATGTCGAATCATTCGAACCGTTCAAGCTGGCCTGCCTAAGACCCATCCTGGGTTCAACCAGGCTGGATTGTGTGAGGAGCTCACAAATCCTTGAAAGATCTGGACAAAGTCCCATTGGAGAGCTCCTCTGGCAGGCAAGGCTGCGTTGGCTGGGTCATGTAGCCCGGCATGCCCAGCCACCACATGCCTGAACAGATTTTGTTTCGCCGCATAGAGGGGGCTAAACAGGCACGGCATGGGCTAAAGAAGAGATGGAGTGATGTGGTACAGGAGGACGTGGAAGTGAGTGGACTTGCGGATGACTGGTACCAGCGGTGTCAAGATCGGCCTCTGTGGAGGAGGCTCGTGAAGGACGCTGCTACTGGGCACGTGGAGGCAGTCGCCCTCCAATAACAACGGAGGGTGGAGGAGCGACGCTCACAATAACGAGCGGAGCGCCGGGTGGCTAAAGCACAGCAAGTTGGCACAGTAGGGGGCACAGGTGGTGCATCAGCCAGTCATCTCAGTCAGTCGACCTGTGGCATCTGCTGGGTCTGCCCCGTGACCTCCTGCCAGCGGGCGTTTGACACTTCACGTTGCCTCAAGGTGCACCTAGCCTGGCACAAGCGCCTTCGTGACATCATCGCCACTTAGTGGCGAATGGCGGTTGTTGTTGTGTATAATGGGTGTGTACTGTGTGTGTGTGCTGTGTGTGTGTACTGTGTGTGGGTGTACTGTGTGTAATGCGTGTGTATAATGGGTGTGTAGTATGTGTGTGTGTGTACTGTGTGTGTACTGTGTGTGTATAATGGGTGTGTACTATGTGTGTACTGTGTGTGTGTGTACTGGGTGTGTAATGCGTGTGTATAATGGGTGTGTACTATGTGTGTGTACTGTGTGTGTGTGTACTGGGTGTGTAATGCGTGTGTATAATGGGTGTGTACTGTGTGTGTACTGTGTGCGTGAGTATAATGGGTGTGTACTGTGTGTATACTGTGTGTGTACTGTGTGTGTGCTGTGTGTATAATGCGTGTGTACTGTGTGTGTGTGGTGTATAATGCGTGTGTACTGTGTGTAATGTGTGTGTAATGTGTGTACTGTGCGTGTACTGTTTGTATAAGGTGTGTACTGTGTGTGTGTAGTGTGTATAATGCGTGTGTACTGTGTGTGTGATGTGTGTGTGTAGTGTGTATAATGCGTGTGTACTGTGTGTGTGTACTGTGTGTACTGTGTGTGTATAATGTGTGTGTACTGTGTGTGTACTGTGTGTGTGTACTGTGTGTAATGTGTGTGTATAATGGGTGTGTAATTTGCGTGTACTGTGTGTGTGTACTGTGTGTAATGTGTGTGTATAATGGGTGTGTACTGTGTGTGTGCTGTGTGTATAATGCGTGTGTACTGTGTGTGTGTACTGTGTGTACTGTGTGTGTATAATGTGTGTGTACTGTGTGTGTACTGTGTGTGTGTACTGTGTGTAATGTGTGTGTATAATGGGTGTGTACTGTGTGTGTGCTGTGTGTATAATGCGTGTGTACTGTGTGTGTGTACTGTGTGTACTGTGTGTGTGTATAATGTGTGTGTACTGTGTGTGTACTGTGTGTGTACTGTGTATGTGTACTGTGTGTGTATAATGTGTGTACTGTGTGTGTACTGTGTGTGTACTGTGTAATGGGTGTGTACTGTATGTGTGTGTGTACTGTGTGTGTATAATGGGTGTGTACTGTGTGTGTGTACTGTGTGTGTGTACTGTGTGTGTATAATGGGTGTGTACTGTGTCTGTACTGTGTGTGTGTGTACTGTGTGTGTACNGTGTGTGTGTGTACTGTGTGTGTATAATGGGTGTGTACTGTGTGTGTACTGTGTGTGTATAATTGGTGTGTACTGTGTGTGTACTGTGTGTACTGCGTGTGTGTGTACTGTGTGTGTGTGTGTAATGTGTATAATGGGCGTGTACTGTGTGTATAACTAATAGGGTTCGGATAAGTTTCGTGATCATATATGGATAATGAGACGAATTGGGTTTGGATGATTTTAGTGATCATATATGGACAATGAGACTAATAGGGTCAATATGATTTTAATAATCATATATGGACAATGACACCAATATGGTTTGTATTATTTTAGTGATCATATGTGCAAAATTAAATAAATTAGGATGATTTGAGATGATGCTGCGTAGATATGGATTACATATTTTAATATATATATGTTTACATATTTACCCGTCTCTTATATTACTACAGATTTCAGATGATAAAATAACAATGTTATTGGGACATTGTTAAACATATATACATACAATTTAAATAACATAGAAAAATATCGTGAATTATTGATTTTACACGGGGGGGATAATAATGGTTAAAATAGTTGATAAACGTTCATTAACAAGAGTTAAGTTATTGTAACGTACATTAACAAACGTAGTTAAAGTATAAAAATAGATAAGAATAGGCTTTTGCCCTTTCTAGCAATAATTAAATAGGCGTTGTGTTAGATGCGCAAACGCCAAATCAAAAGCTTTAGACCAATCAGTGTCACAGACAATGACTCAGATAATATTAACAGAACGTATTTGTTTTGATTTAAAGCTTTCGTGACTGCAGCAGGGATTCATATTCTTGGTTCTTTCGGTAAAGTCACGTAGAAGGGAAACAATAAATAATAAAAATATAAAAGAATACAATTCTCACGACGTTTCGACTGCAACACAAGCAATCATCATAAAATTTGAAAAAAGTTGTTTTCAAATTTTCTTGCTGTGAATTTCACACCTGATGATGATTGCTTGTGTTGCAGTCGAAACGTCGTGAGAATGTATTATTTTATATTTTTATTTTATTGTTTCCTTCTACGTGACTTTACCGAAAGAACCAAGAATCAGAACGTATTTGTGTTTGCGTGTTCACAATAAGTACCGCACGTGGTTTATGNCCCCCTCCCCCAATATTCAAATATGCTCAAACTGCCCCCCCCAATATATTGCTATAAAATAGATTTATGTTTATATGATTGTGGTTATGGTTGTACTTTATGAATCCCTAATCTCTGCCATTACTTACAATGAAACTNAAAAAGGTTAACAAGAAAAAACAGAGCAATTTAATACAATATACACAATTAGACATTATTGTAGAAAATAAATAAAAAGTCCATCCTATGTGTTAGTGATTTTTAAAAATAAAATTCACCCAGGAAATGGCATAAATTCGTTTTCAACTTTAAATTTTTGGGGGGGGGGGCCCCCAGACCCCATGGAAAATTTGCCCCCCCCCCCAAATGTGAACTCCATAGCCACGGCCTTGATTGCCAGAAATGGTAAAATCGTTTCTTGTTTTCCCATACGCAGTTAAATATACAATATGGCTTACACGCGCACACATATATGTAATATTAATAATTCAATCTTTGTCTGGCCATCATTAACAATGGGATTGCCGCTCTAACTATGTAACCGTTCACAATTATTCCATCGATAACGAAGCTTACTGACCAATGAGCATTGGGTGCTCAACATTAGTCGGCCGTAACGTTTGAATGTTCTTATTTATTACATCCACGCGTTTGAAACTAAAACATGTTTCCAAGCAAAATAGGATTATGTTCGCGTACCGAGGGGTAGACGGGGAGTGGTGGCGCAGTGGTTAGCGCACCGCGCTTATGAGCCTCCACAAGGCTAACATCAGTGGCGATCGGGCTCGGGTATCTAAGACACCAGCAACCGGCATTGACGAGCGCGGTGAAGTATGGCAGTGTGGGAGAGAAAATCCATCCAGCCGTGGATCGCTGAACATCAAGGCGCTCGTGAGAGTACAACGCAACTTTTAAATCGCGTTTCACCGGGTGCAAATGAATTACATCCATGACATCGTTCTTTTTGGAGGGTTAGATCGAGTGAACCTCAATGTGTCGTTAAACCCGTCACCACCCGACATCAGACAATTAATAAAGGGGTCCGTCACGTGAACGGAACGTGGTTGTACCAGCACACACAGCACACACACAGCACACACACAGCACACACCACACACACCACACACACAACACACACAGCACACACACACACACACACAGCACACCAACACACACACACAACACACACACACNCACACACACACAACACACACACACCACACACAACACACCACACACACACAGCACACACAGCACACACACAGCACACACAGCACACACACANACACCACACACAGCACACACCACACACACACAGCACACACCACACACACACAACACACACGCACACATCACACACAGACACACACACACACAACACACAGCACACACGCACACACAGCACACACGCACACACACACACACAGCACACACCACACACACACACACACACACACACACCACACACACACCACACACACACACACAGCACACACACAGCACACACCACACACACCACCACACACCACACACACACCACACACACACCACACCACACACACACAGCACACCACACCACACCACCAGCACACCAGCANACACCAGCACNCCAGCCCCGAACCACGCACACCAGCACCACGAAACACCACCACAGCCACCCAGCACNCAGCNACACCAGCCACACCACACACAGCACCACCACACACAGCCACGCCACACAGCACACACAGCACACACGGCACACACCACACACAGCACACACACAGCACACAGCACACACACAGCACACACCACACACACAGCACACACAGCACACACCACACACACAGCACACACACACGCACACCACACACACAGCACACACACAGCACACAGCACACACACAGCACACACCACACACAGCACACACCACACACAGCACACGCACAGCACACACACAGCACACACAGAACACACAGCGCACACAGCACACACCACACACACAGCACACACACAGCGCACACCACACACACAGCACACACACAGCACACAGCACACACACAGCACACACACACACAGCACACACCACACACAGCACACGCACACACACACACAGCACACACACAGCACACACACACAGCACACACACACACACAGCACACACCACACACAGCACACACCACACACATCACACGCACAGCACACACACAGCACACACAGAACACACAGCGCACACAGCACACACACACACACAGCGCACACCACACACACAGCACACACACAGCACACAGCACACACACAGCACACACACACACAGCACACACCACACACAGCACACGCACAGCACACACACAGCACACACAACACACACGCACACAGCACACANCACACCACACACACACCACACACACACACACACACAGCACACACACACACACGCACACACGGCACACACGGCACACAGCACACACAGAACACACCACACACACACACACACACCACCCACACACAGCACACACAGAACACACCACACAGTGACACACACACACACACCACACACACACACACAACACACACACACCACACACGCACACACACACACAGCACACACACCACACACACAGTACACACACACACACACACACACACACACACACACAGCACACACAACACACACACACACAACACACACACACACACGCACACACACACACACACCACACACACAGCACACACCACACACACACACACACCACACACACACACACACACACACACACACACACACCACACACACACACGCACAGAACACACACCGCCACCACCGCCACCACTCCACCAATACCANCACCACCGCCACACACCACCAACACACCACCACAACACACCACCGCCACCATCACCACCAACACCAACCCCACACCGCCACCACCGCACCCACCACCACCACCACCACCCTCTCTCCGCTTCGGCTAAATCTGTTCCCCGTTCGGGACNTGAACTCGCTGCACGCTGCCCGCGCCTGGATTGAACGCCAGGACCCCAGCCCGTCGGCAGTGAAACCGCCCGCGTTAATCCGCTGGCGGATTGACGTCCTGGAAGGGTCACCGCGAGCCAATTTCAATGAAGGTCGAGGTCTCGTTACGCTTACGTAGAACACACACACCGTGGTGGTGGTGTGGTGGTGGTAGTGGTGTGGTAGNTGTGTGGTAGTGGTGGTGGTNGTGTAGTGGTGTGTGGTGGTGGTAGTGNTAGTGGTGGTGGTGGTGGGAGTGGTAGTGGTGGTGGTAGTAGTGGTGGTGGTAGTAATGGTGGTGGTAGTGGTGTAGTGGTGGTGTGGTAGTGTGGTGGTGNTGGTGGTGGTGGTNGTGGTGGTGGTAGTGGTGGTGTGGTAGTGGTGGTGTAGTGGTAGTGGTGGTGGTAGTGGTAGTGGTGGTGGTGGTAGTAGTGATGGTGGTAGTGGTGGTGGTAGTGGTGGTAGTGGTGGTAGTAGTGGTGGTGGTGCTGGNTATGTTCTAAAAACAACACAGTACACATACAGTACACACACAGTACACACAGTACACACACAGTCATACAGTACACAAACACAGTACACACAGTACACACACAGTACACACACACAGACACATACACACACACAGNACACATACAGNACACACACAGTACACATACACACAGTACACATACGGTACACACACAGTACACATACAACACACACAGTACACATACACACAGTACATACACACACAGTACACATACAGTACACACACGTACACATACAGACACACACAGTACACATACACACACACAGTAACACACACAGTACACACACAGTAACACACACAGTACACACACAGTAACACACACAGACACACAGACACACACAGTACACATACAGTACACATACGGTACACACACGTAACACACACGACACATACGGACACACACAGACACATACATACAACACAGACACATACACACAGTACACATACAGTACACACACAGTACACATACGGTACACACACAGTACACATACAGACACACACAGACACATACAGTACACACACAGTACACACAGTACACACACAGTACACATAGGTACACACACAGTACACATACAGACACACATACACATACATACACACACAGACACACACACAAGCACAGACACACGACACACACAGTCAAAGAGTGTTGTGTCTCTCTATGTATTTCAGTATTATTTATTTATTTTGCGTGTACGAATATTTTTTTGTGTATTTCTATAAATGTGTCTCTGTGTGTATGTATCTCTGTATCTCTGTATCTATTGCTGTGTGTATGTGTCTGCGTGTGCATATCTCTCTGCATTTACATATCTATGTATCTCTATGTATCTCTGTATTATGTTTGTACGTATGTCTCTCTGTGTGTATCTCTGTGTGTGTATGTATCTATCTGTGTCTCTGTGTGTGAGACCTCTGCTTGCGTAGTAGCGCACAGAGTACACACACACACACAGTACACACACAGTACACACACACAGTACACACACAGTACACACACACAGTACACACAGTACACACACAGTCCACCCCATTATACACACACATTACTCACACACAGAATACACACCCATTTCATTGTCCATATACGATCACTAAAATTAACCGAAACCTATTAATCTAATTGTCTATATACGATCATTCTAATGATCTTAAACGTATTAGTCTCACTGCCCATATATAATCTTTTAAGTCATATTAACGCTATCAGTCTCAGCGTCATGTATGATCGTTCAAATGATTGTAATCCGATTAGTGTAATCGTCCGTATTTGAGCATTGAAATCATCTTAACCCATTCAGTCTCATTGTCGATATCTGCTCGTTCAAACATTCTTACCCCCCATGAGTGGAGCTCTCCGCGCCTGATCACGATCGCGAAACGCGACACGTGTTGTTATTCTTGGGTCTTTCGCTAAAGTCACGTAGATAGGTTCAAATGAACGTCGTTCCTCACACTACCCAAGTGATGTTAGCGAGCACCTATGAAGGCCGGAACGGCACACGAGGGGTGGGTGGCCAGCACCACGCCCGGCCGCCTTTGTCTCCCTAGTGCCGATGTTTACTGCACAACGCACCAGATACTCATTTGAGGCTGAGTCGAGCTAGGGGAGGCCCAGGACCGGTTCAGATAATCGTCACTGGTGTTGGCCGTGAGTGGGAATTAGAACCCGGGTCGCCAGGTTCGTAGCGCAGCGTAGCGCTAACCGCTACACTACCGCTCACACAGACACACACACAAACACACACATAGACACACACAAAGACACACACACAGACACACACACAGACACATACACAAACAGACACACATAGACACAGACACAGCCACACATAGACACACACACAGACACACATAGACACAGACACACACACAGCCACACACACACACACAGCCACACACACAGACACACACAGTTACACACACACACAGACACACAGACACACACACAGCCACACACACAGACAGACACACACAGACACAGCCACACATAAACACACACACAGCCACACACACAGCCACACACAGACACACACACAGACA
>WFAB01002019.1:30000-64886 GCA_018977245.1 Lethenteron camtschaticum
CAGCAGCAGGAGCAGCAGCAGCAACAACAGCAGGAGCAGCAGCAGCAGCAGCAGGAGCAGCAGCAGCAGCAGCAGCAGCAGGAGCAACAGCACAAGCAGAAGAGCAGGCAGGAGCAGCAGCAGGAGCAGCAGCAGCAGGAGCAGCAGAGGAGCAGCAGCAGAGAGCAGCAGCAGCAGCAGCAGGAGCAGCAGCAGCAGTAGCAGCAGCAGCAGCGCAGGAGCAGCGCAGCAGGAGCCGAGGAGCAGCAGCAGCAGCAGGAGCAGAGCAGCAGTAGCAGCACAGCAGGACAGCAGCAGCAGCAGAGCAGCAGCAGCAACAGCAGCAGAGGAGAAGCAGCAGCAAGCAAGCAGCAGCAGCAGTAGCAGCGAGCAAGCAGCCAGGAGCAGCGTAGCGCGCAGCAGCGGAGCAGCAGGAGCAGCAGCAGGAGCAGCAGCGCTAGAGCAGCAGGACAGCAGGGCAGCGCAGCATAGCGTGCAGCAGCAGGAGCAGCAGCAGCAACAGCAGCAGCGCAGCAGCAGCAGCAGGAGAGCAGCAGGAGAATGGAGGAGTTGCGCGCTTCGTGTCCAAGTCGTTCGAGCGTCGGTACCTCCCGCAGGACGGCGGCGGCAGCGGCGGCGGTGGAAGCGGCGGCGTCGTCGGCGCCACGTTCCGAGACGTCCTGCGGGGGGCAGCCCTCGCTGCGGGGGGCCGGGGCCCCCCGGCNGGGCTCGAGGGGGCGGCCGAAGGGGCCGAGCGAGGGGGACCCCGCGGAGAGGAGAGCGGAGTGGGCGGGAAGGGGTGCGGAGGTGGAGGAGGTGGAGGAGGAGGTGGAGAGTTGAAGGTGGCAACAGGTACCCATGTGGTGGTGGTGCGTTCTTGATACATGCACTTGCCCCAACAGTCTGTTGAGGCTACACGGGGATCTTTGTCTTTGTTTTTGGTGGTGGTGCATGCACTTGCCCCAACAGTCTGTTGAGGCTACACGGGGAACTTTGTCTTTGTTTTTGGTGGTGGTGGTGGTGCTTGCTACCGGCACTTGCCCCAACAGTCTGTACGGGCTACACGGGGATCTTTGTCTTTGTATTTGATGGTGGTGTTGCGTGTTCGCTACATGCACTTGCCCCAACAGTCTGTTGAAGCTACACGGGGGATCTTTGTCTTTGTTTTTGATGGTGGTGCGTGCACTTGCCCCAACAGTCTGCTGAGGCTACACGGGGGATTTTTGTCTTTGTTTTTGGTGGTGGTGGTGCGTGCACTTGCCCCAACAGTCTGCTGAGGCTACACGGGGGATCTTTGTCTTTGTTTTTGGTGGTGATGGTGCGTGCACTTGCCCCAACAGTCTGTTGAGGCTACACGGGGGATTTTTGTCTTTGTTTTTGGTGGTGTGGTGCGTGCACTTGCCCCAACAGTCTGTTGAGGCTACACGGGGATCTTTGTCTTTGTTTTGGTGGTGGTGCGTGCACTTGCCCCAACAGTCTGCTGAGGCTACACGGGGGATCTTTGTCTGTGTTTTTGATGGTGGTGGTGGTGGGTGCTCGATCGGCTGGGTACGGCGCGCAAGAAGTTCGCCGTGAATTTTAAGGGAACCTCTCAATGTGCTGAAGTTGATTGGGGTTTTTTTAGTTTTTAGACGCGACTCTGGCTATCGCGAATGATAGGTCAAGGAAGTGGCGGCTGATATCATCATCGCCATCATCACCATCACCAGCATCATCATCATTATCACCACCACCATCACCAGCATTATCATCACCAGCATTATCATCACCATCATCATCATCACCATCATCATCACCACCACCATCATCACCATCATCATCACCACCATCATCATCATCATCACCACCACCATCATCATCACTGTCATCATCATCACCATCATCACCACCATCATCATCACCACCATCATCACCACCATCATCATCATGTGGAGAGGAAAGACACCACCACCATCATCACCACATCACCACCGCCATCATCACCACCATCATCATCATCACCATCATCATCACCACCATCATCATCACGTTCATCACCACCATCATCACCATCATCATCACCATCAATCATCACCACCATCATCATCATCACCACAATCATCACCACCACCATCATCACCACCACCACCATCATCACCACCATCACCACCGCCATCATCACCACCATCATCATCATCACCATCATCATCACCACCATCATCATCACGTTCATCACCACCATCATCACCATCATCATCACCATCACGATCATCACCACCATCATCATCATCACCACAATCATCACCACCACCATCATCACCATCATCACCACCACCATCATCACCACCATGATCATCACCACTCTGAGCGCCGTGGCGACGTTGATTCTGAGATGTGGAGAGGAAAGAAACCGGAGGACCCGGAGACAAATCCCCGCGACCACGTGGAGAGAGACGCAGACTCCAAATACACAGCAGCAGGCGTCGTCAGGGTAGGGATCGAACCCACGACCTCCTACACACCAAGAGAGGTGGTTAACATCTCCTAGCCACCGTGATGATGATGATGAGAGCGAGACACGCAAACTCCAAATACACAGCAGCAGGCGTCGTCAGGGTAGGGATCGAACCCACGACCTCCTACACACCAAGAGAGGTGGTTAACATCTCCTAGCCACCGTGATGATGATGATGAGAGCGAGACACGCAAACTCCAAATACACAGCAGCAGGCGTCGTCAGGGTAGGGATCGAACCCACGACCTCCTACACACCAAGAGAGGTGGTTAACATCTCCTAGCCACCGTGATGATGATGATGAGAGCGAGACATGCAAACTCCAAATACACAGCAGCAGGCGTAGTCAGGGTCGGGTTCAAACCACGACCTCCTGCACACCAGGCGAGGTAGTTCACATCTCCTAGCCACCGTGGTGATGACGATGAGAGCGAGACACGCAAACGCCTTCGAACAGCCGAGGCCATGAGCTCCCCAAAGTGCGGGGCCCGGGGCAGTCGTCCCGACTCGCCGTACCCCGCGGGATCCCTTTGACTCCAGGATTCCGCAAACTCCACCAATTCACTCGCCCCCCCCCCTCCATTCACAAAAGCAAAGTTCATGGGGAACGATAGCCGTTTTCTGTACTTTTGAGGCATAAGCAATTAGGAAATAACACTTCGTACCCAGGAACAAAAGTCGTGTTACATCGAGTTGTTATTACGGACAGCACTTGCCCCAACAGTCTGTAGAGCTACACGGGGACCTTTGCGTGCGTGCGTGTTGATGTTGCAACAGCACTGGGGAGACAAAGGCGGCTGAGGGTGGTGCTGGCCACACCAAAGACAAAGATGCCCCTTATAGCCTTGAGCGTATTGGTAGGAAAAGTGCTCGTAGACACACATAGACATGTACACACAAAGACATGTACACACATAGATATGTACACACAAAGACATGTATGTACATAGACATGTACACAGACATGTACACACACAGACATGTACACACACAGACATACATGTACATAGACATGTACACAGACATGTACACACACAGACATGTACACACACAACATACATGTACATAGACATGTACACACACAGACATGTACACACACATACATACATGTACATAGATATGTACACACATAGACATGTACACGCACAGACATGTACACACATAGACACAGACACATAGACATGTACACACATAGACATGTGCACACATAGACATGTAAACACATAGACATGTACACACACAGACATGTACACACACAGACATACATGTACACAGACATGTACACACACAGACATACATGTACATAGACATGTACACACATAGACATGTACACGCACAGACATGTACACACGTAGACATGTACACACAGACATGTACACACAGACATACATGTACATAGACATGTACACACATAGACATGTACACGCACAGACATGTACACACATAGACATGTACACACATAGACATGTACACGCACAGACATGTACACACATAGACATGTACACACATAGACATGTACACGCACAGACATGTACACACGTAGACATGTACACACAGACATGTACACACAGACATACATGTACATAGACATGTACACACATAGACATGTACACGCACAGACATGTACACACATAGACATGTACACACATAGACATGTACACGCACAGACATGTACACACGTAGACATGTACACACAGACATGTACACACACTTTTGAGGCATAAGCAATTAGGAAATAACTCTGACTACCCAGAACAAAGTGTGTTACATCGTGTTGTTCAACACACTTTGCGCAAGAGCGCAGAAGCGTGGTCACCACATCTACGCCTCTATTTCAGGAACGAAACAGGTGATGACTTCTCCACTAATCTGTCTGTCGCCTGATGAAGCTGGTTGTAATTACTGGCAAAACGTCGTACTCAGATTGTAAATGTTGTGGCTTGGCTCTCCAACACACCGGTGCTGTACTAGTACACTACACTATACACTACACTATATACTACCATACACTACACTATACACTACACTATACACTACACCTCCACTACACTACTATACAACACTACACTACTATACATTATGCTACCATACACTACACTACTATACACTACTATACACTACACTACGATACACTACTATACACTACACTACGATACACTACACCATTATACACTACACTATGATACACCACACTACGATACACTACACTACTATACACTACACTACTATACCCTACACTACAATACACTACAATACACTACACTAATATACACTACACTACTATACACTACACCACTATACACTACATTATTATACACTACACTCCTACACTATACACTACACTACTATACACGACACTACTACACTATACACTACTATACAACACTACACTATACATATACTATTGTACCACTACACTACTATACACTACACTATACACTACTATACACTACACTATACACTACTATGCACTACACTATACACTACTATACACTACACACTACACTACTATACACNACATTATATACTACGCTACTATACACTACACTATACACTACACTATACACTACTATACACTACACTACTATACACTACACTATGCACTGCACTATACACTACACTATACACTATACAGTACACTACTATACACTACTATACACTACTTACACCACTATACTACTATACACTACACACTACACTACACTACACTACTATACACTACTATACACTATACACTACACTACTATACACTAATACACTACACTACTATCTACACTACTATACACTACACTACACATAAACACTATACACTACACTACTATACACTACACTATTATACACTACTATACACTACACTATACACTACTATACACTACACTACACTACACTATACACTACTACTACACTACACTATATACACTACACTATACACTACTATACACTACACTACTATACACTACTATACACTGCACTACTATACACTACACTATACACTGCTATACACTACACTACTATACACTACACTATACACTACCCTTACTAGTTGGCTGTGTCGGGTGGTGGCGGGTTTAAACGACACATTTATCTATTCACGCGATCTAANCCCGAAACAACCTCTACCGTGTTGATTCTCTGCGTCTTTCGGTGAAGCCACTTATATGGAAGAAGAAAATAATTTTAAAAAACACCACGACGTTTCGATCCCGACCCAAGCGATGGCCTCCTCCCTCACCTGAAGACGATCCCTTGTGCTGCGATCGAAACGTCGTCGTGATTTTTATTAGTTTTCTATCTCCGTCGCTTCAGCGAAAGACGCGTGTGTAAGTAACACGTGTTCCTGCATTCACGAAAGCTTTAAGTCAAGAACTCTACCATGCTCAGTTTAACACGGAGGCTTATCGCCACCAATATTATTCGTGATGAACGTTTTTTTTGGGTTAGATGCGCGTTATTTAAAAATGTGTCGTAACCCTCCACCACCCGACACGGCCAATCAGCAAAAAAAGTGTCACGTTGACAAAAGACAAAATAGTTCACTACTTTAGCCCACCGGTGTGTTGAAGAGTGAATCCACAACCTTTACAGTTTTTTTAGTCCGACGTTTCGCTGGTCATTACCTCCAGCATCACCGGGCAATTTTCCAGAATTCGCCAGAATCGCCCGATGATGCTGGATGCAATTATCAGCGAAACGTCGTACTAAAACTGTAAATGTTGTGGATTCACTCTTCAACACGCCGGTGGGTTAAAGTAGTGAACATTTTGTGTTTTGTCAACGTGACACTTTTTTTTTGCTGATTGGCCGTGTCGGGTGGTGGAGGGTTACGACACATTTTTAAATAACGCGCTCGAACCCACAAACGTTAATTATACACTGGTCAACACACTTTTTCTGGCATAAGGTATTCCAACGGTTTCTGATTCCAAATCTGGCATCCGTTTTTGTCTATCACATCAGGTTTCTGAGATATCAAATATTGCATTTTCAATAAAAACTGCAGAAGAAAAATATTAAATAATTGTGGATATCTACATAAAATGATATTATAAACACACTATCCTAAAAAGACAGCACCATATTTTAACACTAAAGCAGTCACTGACTCGCAACAACGCAAATGGGTATGCCGATAGCATAAAAATGAGATGATAGAGCAGATTTGGAATCAGCAGCCTGAAATTAGTTTAGAACAGCTGCAAAAGTCCAGGCCAGAAATGTTTTTTTTTGTTGACCGGTGTTGTGATTTTTTTCGATTTAAAGCTTTCGTGACTGCAGGGATTCATCTTCTTGGTTCTTTCGGTAAAGTCACGTGAAGGGAAATAATAAAATAATAAAAATTATTTTATTATGTTTGATTTTATTATTTTATTATTTCCCTTCTACGTGACTTTACCGAAAGAACCAAGAAGACAGTGTTATGAACTCTACCATGTTGTTCAACACGTCCTCATTCTCGTGCTCGCAAGCGACCAATACACCAGCTTGGAGCCCCCCCCCCCCTCTGAGGCTCCACTCGGGGGAGAGACAAAGGCGGCCGGGCGTGGTGCTGCCTGGCCACCCCCAACCCCCACGCTGCCACGGTGCCGGCAGCCTTCGTTGGTGGCTGCTGCTGCTACTCACTGAGAGCACTCGCCCCCACGGGCTGTTTGGCGCTGTAGGTTGAAGGATTTGTGTGTCTGTGAGTGTGAGCGGGAGCGGTGGCGCAGTGGTTAGCGCACTGTGTGTGTGTGTGGAGCGGTGTGCAGTGGTTAGCGTGATGTGCGAGTGTGTGAGTGTGTGCGGGAGCGGTGGTGCAGTGGTTAGCACGCTGTGTGAGTGTGTGGGGAGCGGTGGTGCAGTGGTTAGCGCACTGTGTGTGTGTGGAGCGGTGGCGCAGTGGTTAGCGCGCTGTGTGTGTGTGAGTGGTGGCGCAGTGGTTAGGGCACTGTGTGTGTGTGAGCAGGGAGCGGTGGTGCAGTGGTTAGAGCACTGTGTGTTTGTGGGGGAGCGGTGGTGCAGTGGTTAGGGCACTGTGTCTGTGAGCGGGGAGCGGTGGTGCAGTGGTTAGCGCACTGTGTGTGTGCGGAGAGCGGTGGTCCAGTGGTTAGCGCACTGTGTGTGTGAGAGGGGAGCGGTGGTGCAGTGGTTAGCGTGTCTGTGTGTGAGCGGGGAGCGGTGGTGCAGTGGCTAGCGCGTGTGTGAGTGTGGGGGAGCGGTAGTGCAGTGGTTAGCGCACTGTGTGTGTGAATGGGAGCGGTGGTGGAGTGGTTAGCGCGCTGTGTCTGTGTGTGTGTGGGGAGCGGTGGTGCAGTGGTTAGCGCACTGTGTGTGTGTGGGGTGAGCGGTGGTGCAGTGGTTAGCGCACTGTTGTGTGTGTGGGGGAGCGGTGGTGCAGTGGTTAGCGCACTGTGTGTGTGCGCGAGCGGTGGTCCAGTGGTTAGCGCGCTGTGTGTGTGCGGGGGAGCGGTGGTGCAGTGGTTAGCGCGCTGTGTGTGTGTGTGCGCTGAGCGGTGGTGCAGTGGTTAGCGCGTTGTGTGAATGTGTGGGGGAGCGGTGGCGCAATAGTTAGCGCACTGTGTGAGTGTGTGGGGGAGCGGTGGTGCAGTGGTTAGCGCGCGTGTGTGTGTGGGGGAGCGGTGGTGCAGTGGTTAGCGTGTGTGTGGGGAGCGGTGGTGCAGTGGTTAGCGCACTGTGTGTGTGGGAGCGGTGGTGCAGTGGTTAGCGCGCTGTGCGTGTGAGTGAGGAGCGGTAGCGCAGTGGTTAGCGCACTGTGTGTGAGTGGGGAGCTGTGGTGCAGTGGTTAGCGCACTGTGCTGTGAGTTCGATTCCCGCTCACAGCCACCAACATGGTGACGATTATCTGAACCGGTCCTGGTCTCCCCTAGGTCGACTCAGCCTCAAATGAGTACCTGTTAGGGGAGACAAAAGCGGCCGGGCGTGGTGCTGGCCACCCACCCTCTCGTGTGCTGTGTCGGCCTTCACAGGTGCTGCTACTCGCTAACAGCACTTGCCCCAACAGTCTGTTAAGGCTACACGGGGATCTTTGTATTTTTGTACATGCCTATGTGTGTACATGTCTGTATGTGTACATGTCTATGCGTGTACATGTCTATGTGTGTACATGTCCGTGTGTGTACATGTCTATGTACATGTATGTATATGCGTGTACATGTCTATGTGTGTACATGTCTATGTACATGTATGTCTGTGTGTGTACATGTCTGTGTGTGTACATGTCTACGAGCACTTTCCCTACCAATACGCTCAAGGCTATGAGTGGCATCTTTGTCTTTGGTGTGGCCAGCACCACCCTCGGCCGCCTTTGTCTCCCCCAGTGCTGTTGCAACATCAAACACGCACGCACGTAAAGGTCCCCCGTGTAGCTCTACAGACTGTTGGGCAAGTGCTGGCCGTAATAACAACACAATGTAACACGCCTTTTGTTCCTGGGTACGAAGTGTTATTTTCTAAATTCTTATGCCTCAAAAGGACACAAAACGTATCTCGTTCCCACGAACTTTGCTTTTGTGACCAGGACTTTACGCGAAGAAAATGCCGCAAATGCACAACGCGTTTTCTCACTGACAAATAGGCACATTGCAAAATATCACCAAAATATCACCGTCCTGGAGAACGATAGCCGTTTTCTGTACTTTTGAGCCATAAGCAATTAGGAAATAACACTTCCTACCCGGGGACATTTTCTTTAGCTTTTTGTTACACAGTCTAACAATAAGAATTACACTGGTCAACAAAAAATAAACTTTTTTTTCTGGCCTGGAATTTGAAGCTGTTTTAGACTAATTTCAGGGTGCTGATTCCAAATCTGATCTCAGATTTGCTCTATCACATCTCATTTTTATGCTATCGGCATACCCCATTGTCATTGATTGTACCCGAAATTAACTCTGTCACTTATGATTGCATGTTGTTGCGAGTCAGTGACTGCTTTAGTGTTAAAATACGGTGCTGTATTTTTAGGATGGTGTGTTTATAATATCATTTTATGTAGATATCCACATTTATTTAATTTTTTTCTTCCGCAGTTTTTATTGAAAATGCAATATTTGATATCTCAAAAACCTGATGTGATAGACAAAAACTGATGCCAGATTTGGAATCGGCACCCCCAAATTACATTAGAACCGTTGGAATACATTATGCCAGAAAAAGTGTGTTGACCAGTGTTATCAGAGTGTGTTTTTTGTTTGCATTTTGACCACAAGTATTGTGGTTAATGCAGACGTGATTCCTCGTAAAAAGGTTTCAGTTTTGTTGCCAAAAAAAGGGGAAAAAAACCCTAATCTTAATTTTGTTACTGGCAAAGGAGGTCCAATGATGATGATTCTCCCATTATAGCGTACGCAGGCATATGGCCAGTTGCCTCATTGTCGATCTTCTGTTTCCACTGCATGGTTGTGGTTCCCCGTGTTTAATTTCAGCTGACCAGTGTAATGAGAATAGGAACTCTGCAGTCTCTGTCAGTCCGCCGCTAGACGAAGCCACATCTCGCCTCGCCGAGCTGATCGTGGGTAGCGAGGGTTGAGCGGCGGTCCAAACTTCACCACCCACGGATCATCGGTGCTTGAGCGCCTGGTCGCTGACGTTAGCCGTGGCCGCATTCACAACGCAGCGCGCTAACCGCTGCCCCACCGCTCCCTATGTGCGTGTGTGAGCATACACATAGATGTATGTGTCTGTGTTTGTGTCTTACACAGAGCATGTATCGGTGCGTGCGGATGTATGGGGAGCGGTGGTGCAGCGGTTAGCGCTACGCTGCACCACCGCTCAAAGCCATCAACAGTGGCGATTGTCTGAACCGGTCCTGGGCCTCCCCTAGGTCGACTCGGCCTCAAATGAGTACCTGGTGTCGCGGTNCGTGTAAACATCGCCACTGGGGAGACAAAGGCGGCCGGGCGTGGTGCTGGCCANCCCACCCCCTCGTGTGCCGTGCCGGCCTTCACAGGTCCTCGCTAACAGGACTTGCCCCAACAGTCTATGAAGGCTACACGGGGGAGTGAGCGGTGGGGCAGCGGTTAGCGCGCTGCGCTACTAACCCCGCCACCCGAGTTTGATTCCCGCTCACAGCCACCAACACCCTTGATGGAACATCCCCATAGGTTGACTTCAGTCCTAAACCAGTGCCTTGGTCAACATCCGCACGAGGGGAGACAAAGGCGGCCGGGCCGGGGCGTGTTGTGCGTGTTGTGTGTGAACGTTAAAGATGCTTCAAGGGGCAAAGTGCTGTTAGCGAGTAGTAGCACCACCAGCTGGCTGGCGGGTGGCCTGCACCACGCCAGCTACTCATTTGAGGCTGAGCCGACCTAGGGAGGCCCAGGACCGGTTCAGACAACTGCCCCTGGTGAGCGGTGCGCTAACCGCTGCACCACCACTCCCCACTACAGCATGACATTAGTACGTGCTTACACAATAATATATGCAAGTGTAAACATGTTTAGATTTGAAGCGTGTGTAATATGATTGTATCAAATTGTAATATTGACATGCGATCAAAAAATTAAATACGTGTTCGTAAATTTCCGCTCATAACCCCGACCATCAGTTGTGGACTTCTCAACTGGCGCTTCCTCCACCTAGGTCCACTCAGCCTTAAATGCGCGTACGGTGAACTTCTTTCGCACCGTACAGGGCCAATCGTGCTAATCGGAGGTGCAGTGTTGAGTCGATGGGCAGTGTTGAGTCTATGGGCAGTGTTGAGTCTATGGGCAGTGTTGAATCTATGGGCAGTGTTGAGTCTATGGGCAGTGTTGAGTCTATGGGCAGTGTTGAGTCTATGGGCAGTGTTGAGTCTATGAGCAGTGTTGAGTCTATGGTGCAGTGTTGAGTCTATGGGCAGTGTTGAGTCTATGTGCAGTGTTGAGTCTACGGGCAGTGTTGAGTTATGGGTAGTGTTGAGTCTATGGTCAGTGTTGAGTCTATGGGCAGTGTTGAGTCTATGGGCGGTGTTGAGTCTGTGGGTAGTGTTAGTCTATGTGCAGTGTTAGTCTATGGGCAGTGTTAGTCTATGGCAGTGTTGAGTCTATGGGCGGTGTTGAGTCTGTGGGTAGTGCTAGTCTATGGGCAGTGTTAAGTCTATGGGTAGTGTTAGTCGATGGGCAGTGTTGAGTCTATGGGCGGTGTTGAGTCTGTGGGTAGTGTTGAGTCTATGGGCGGTGTTGAGTCTGTGGGCAGTGTTGAGTCTATGGGCGGTGTTGAGTCTACGGGCAGTGTTGAGTTTTGGGCAGTGTTGAGTTTAGGGTAGTGTTGAGTCTATGGGCAGTGTTTAGTCTATGGGCAGTGTTGAGTCTATGGGCAGTGTTGAGTCTATGGTGCAGTGTTGAGTCTGTGGGTAGTGTTGAGTCTATGGGCGGTGTTGAGTCTGTGGGCGGTGTTGAGTCTATGGGCAGTGTTAGTCTATGGGCAGTGTTAGTCTATATGGGCAGTGTTGAGTCTATGGGCAGTGTTAGTATATGGGCAGTGTTGAGTCTATGGGCAGTGTGAGTCTATGGGCAGTGTTGAGTCGATGGGCAGTGTTGAATCTATGGGCAGTGTGAGTCTATGGGCAGTGTTAGTCTATGGGCAGTGTTGAGTCTGTGGGCAGTGTTGAGTCTATAGGCAATGTGAGTCTCTGGGCAGTGTTGAGTCTATGGGCAGTGTTGAGTCTATGGCAGTGTTAGTCTATGGGCAGTGTGAGTATATGGGCAATGTGAGTCTATGGGCAGTGTTGAGTATATGGGCAGTGTGAGTCTATGGGCAGTGTGAGTCTATGGGCAGTGTGAGTCTATGGGCAGTGTTGAGTCTATGGGCATTGAGTCTATGGGCAGTGTGAGTCTATGGGCAGTGTTGAGTCTATGGGCAGTGTTGAGTCTATGGGCAGTGTGAGTCTATGGGCAGTGTGAGTCTATGGGCAGTGTTGAGTCTATGGGCAGTGTTGAGTCTATGGGCAGTGTGAGTCTATGGGCAGTGTTGAGTATATGGGCAGTGTGAGTCTATGGGTGTGTTGCGTCTATGGGAGTACGTATGTTGGACTTCTTTCACCGTACGTAGCCAACCGTGNTAAATGGATGTGTNGTGAGNANCCTGTACGGGGTGTAAACATCGCCACGGGGAGACAAAGGCGGCCGGGCGCGGTGTCTGGCCACCCACCCCTCGTGTGCGTGCCGGCCTTCATNGGGTACTCGTAACAGCACTTGCCCCAACAGTCTGTTACAGGCGAAACCGGGGACCTTTGTCTTTGTATCTCAGTGTGTGAGACAATGTGTGCCTCTGTGTGTATCTCGGTGTGTGTGTTTCTCTGTGTGTNTGTATCTCGGTGTGNATCTGTGTGTAATATATTAAGTGTATCCGTGTAGATTTGTGTGGGTATCTCNACGCATTTGTGTGTGTCTCTTTGTGCACGTATCTGTGTGTATGACCTNNANGTATCTCTACGTGTATGCATCTATACGTGTTCTGCGTGTATGTACCTCTNTATATCTGTGTGTGTCGAAAATGTGTATCTACATGTATATGTGCGTGTGAGACAGTTGTTTGTTGAGTACGCACACAGTANACACAGTACACACACAGTACACACACAGTAACACACACAGTACACACACAGTAACACACAGTACACACACAGTAACACACAGTAACACACAGTACACACACAGTAACACACAGTAACACACAGTACACACACAGTAACACACAGTACACACACAGTACACACACAGTAACACACACACACAGTACACACACAGTAACACACAGTAACACACACAGTAACACACACAGTAACACACAGTNCCACACACAGTACACACAGTACACACACAGTACACACACAGTACACACACAGTAACACACAGTACACACACAGTACACACACAGTACACACACAGTNACACACACAGTACACACACAGTACACACACAGTACACACACAGTACACACACAGTACACACACAGTACACACAGTACACACACAGTACACACACAGTAACACACACAGTACACACACAGTAACACGCACAGTACACACAGTACACACACAGTAACATACAGTACACACACAGTACACACACAGTCACACACACACAGTACACACAGTACACACACAGTACACACACAGTACACACAGTACACACACAGNAACACACATACACACAGTAACACACACAGTACACACACNTACACACACACACTGTACACACACAGTACACACACAGTAACACACACACACACACAGTCACACACACACGTACACACACACACACTACACACATACACACACAGTAACACACAACACACANTACACACACACACACACATACACACACAGTAACACACATACACACACAGTAACACACATACACACACAGTACACACACATACACACACAGTAACACACACATACACACACAGTACACACACANTACACACACAGTCACACACGTACACACACAGTACACACACGAGTAACACACGACAGACAACAACAACAACCGCCATTCGCCACTAAGTGGCGGTGACGCACCACGACGCNTGTGCCAGGCCATGTGCACCTTGAGGCCACGTGAAGTGTAACGCCCGCTGGCAGGAGGTCACGGGGCAGACCCCAGGTGCCACGGGTCGACTGACTGAGAGGCGAGAGAAAACTGGCTGATACACCACCTGTGCCCCCTACTGTGCCAACTTGCTGTGCTTTAACCACCGGCGCTCCGCTCGTTGTTGTCGTCGCTCCTCCGCCCTCCGTTGTTGCTGCAGGGCGACTGCCTCACGCCCAGTAGCGTCCTTCACGAGCCTCTTCCACAGTGGCCGATCTTGACACCGCTTACCAGTAATCGGCAAGTCCACTCAGCTCCACGTCCTCCTGACCACATCACTCCGTCTATTCTTACCGTCGCGCCCGTTTAGCCCCTCGATCCGGCCGAACAAAAGCTGTTTAGGCATGCGGTGGCTGGGCATGCGGGCTACATGACCCAGCCAACCACCTTGCTGCCGGAGGAGCTCACCGATGGGACTTTGCCCAGATTTTCAAGGATTTGTGAGTCCTCACACAATCCAGCCTGGTTAAACCCAGGAAGGATCGTAGGCAGGCCAGTCTAAATGTTTCTAACCGGCGAAGATGCTCCATTAAGGGGTCCACGTTTCGCAGCGTAGAGAAGGGAGGGAATGACTGTGGCCGAGAAGACCTGAAGCTTCGTGCGGAGCGACGGACCAGGTAGCTTCCACACAGCGTTATGCAACCGATGAAAGGATAATGCCGCTCGACTGATTCGGAGTGAGACCTCTGCTGCATGAGCACACTGCCCAGGTATGGGAAACTCTCCACTCTCCCCACAACTGCCGCATCACCGATTGGGAGTTGTGGGGTGGAGAGCCCGATGGTACAAATACCCAGGCAGGTGCTTAGTTTTAGTGGGGCTGATGGTAAGGCCCCACCTCTTAGTGGCACGCTCCAGTTTCAGCAGCAGCGCCTCCAACTCCTCCTCTGAGTGAGCCGCAATTACAGGTCATCGGCATACATAACGTGGTTGACCAATAGGGAGCCATCCCTTGACCGCACCCGGGCATCGATCAGCCTCCCATTGTATCTGTACCAGATGGAAATTCCTCCGGTACAGCTACTGAAGGNTTTCACGAACTACGCGGTCGAAATAGATGTTAAATAATGTTTGAGCCAGAGGACACCCTTGTCGCACCCCAAGGTGTACAGCGAAAGGCTCTGACTCCCCGGCCACATTTTACCCTCCCACAAAGGTTCAATGACGTGAGCAGACAACTCCACACACAAGAACAACCCAGAGCAGTTGATGCTCCTTCCAGTCAATAAGCAGAATGGGTCGGTTCCCTACACCTCTGCTGAGCAGACGGCGAAATTTCGATTTAAGCTTTCGTGACTGCAGGGATTTATATTCTTGGTAAAGTCACGTAGAAGGGAAGTAATAAAATAATAAAATAAAACTTAATAAAATAATTATCACGACGTTTCGGCCACTTCCCTTCTACGTGACTTTACCGAAAGAACCAAGAAGAGAAAATATGTTTATAGACAAGGTGCCGGTTTCCACCTCCAGTGTCTCATCAGCAGTGTTTATCATTTGCATGCACCCAATGCTAACGAATGTCCAGACGCTTCTAGCCAAGGGCCGGCTTCCACATCCAGTGTCTCATCAGCAGCGTCAGACTTTGCTTGAACCGCAATGCTGGTGAACGGCCCAGATGTTTATCGACAAGCAGTGGCTTCCTCGTTCAGTGTCTCATCAGCAGCGTCAGACTTTGCTCTGGCAGCAACCACCACCTCTGCCCCCCCCCCCTCTCCACTGATATACCTCGTGCCTGCGGTAGCCGTTACATCGCGATATCGCGATATGTTGAGATATCGCGATATCGTGATGGCACGATAAATCATAAAAATATCCCACAACAATTGCATTGTCCGTTGTGAGGGCGAAACTAAAATATCCATCGGTTGATGATTATTCCGCTCTTTAATTATTGTAATTACTTTATAAGTAAACATGTACAAATAGATAAGGAATAAATGTGATGGTTTATATTAATAATAGTGAACAGTTGCCGTACTGATGCAAGTCGTAACTATGAGCGGCTGCGTATGAGCCGTGATATTTCGTGAGTTGTTCAACTTTCTAACGGAGAAGTCTTTTAATATCGCTACTACATATGTATACTAGTCGACGTTTCAGGGAATTAACCTTCAGGGCATATACAATGTGGTGATGTCATATTCTCCGAAGTGGGACCATTGTCCGAAACGTCAGCCATTATTTATTATGTTTTATTTTAAGACAAATACAAAGATAGATATCCCCGTGTAGCTTCAACAGACTGTTGGGGCAAGTGCCACGCCCGGCCGCCTTTGTCTCCCCAGTGGCGATGTCAACACACCGCACTAGGTACATTTGAGGCTGAGTCGACCTAGGGAGGCCGTGAGCGGGAATCGAACTCGGGTCGCCGGGTTCGTAGCGTAGCTGCGCTAACCGCCGCGCCACCGCTCCTCATGAACAGGACAAAGACAAAGGTCCCCCGTGTAGCCTGGCGCACACAACTCCGGCAGGCAAGTCCCTGTGAGCGGGCTTCACCTCCGTGCGGTCCGGCACGGCACACACGGAGTACGCGCCGTGACCGCGGCGGTGATGTTATTGGCGATACGGGGCATCTCTATCTGTGTGTGGGAGTGGTGGCGCAGCGGTTAGCGCTACGCTGCTCTACGAACCCGGCGACCCGAGTTCGATTCCCGCTCACGACGATTATCTGAACAGATACTGAGCCTCCCCACTAGGTCGACTCAGCCTCAAATGAGTACCTGGTGCGGTGCGTAAAAACATCGCCACTGGGAGACAAAGGCGGCCGGGCGTGGTGCTGGCCACCCACCCCCTCTGCCACAGTGCCGGCCCGGCGCTGCACTTGCCCAACGGTCTGTTGAAAGGCTACACGGGGGATCTTTGTCTTTGTGTAAGGGGTTCGTTGACACTGTGTTAAGATCCCTCTTTTCGTAATAGGATTAAGCAGCGCCAATCTTAATCCTATCTTCGTGTTGGGAGAGAGAGAGATGCAGGGAGATGGAGTGTTAATGTATTTAAATAAACAGCGGCTGCGCTGCGAGTAGACTTGCTCTCGTCATGGTAATGTGGAATTCACAGCACCCGCCAATGGCACTCCCCGAGCTCGGTAGAATAGGAAAGGTTTCAACTTGGGGGCGCCACGGTGGCTAGGAGATGTTGACTACCTCGCCTGGTATACAGGGGTCGTGGGTTCGATGCCGACGCTGACGCCTGCTGCTGTATATTTGGAGTTTGCGTGTGTCTCTCTCTCTCATCATCATCACAGTGGCTAGGAGATCTGGAGTTTGCGTGTCTCTCATCATCATCATCATCACGGTGGTTAGGAGATGTTGACTACCTCGTTGGTGTACAAGAGGTCGTGGGGTCGATCCCGACCCTGACGATGCCTGCTGTATATTTGAAGTTTGCATGTCTCTCTCTCATCATCACGGTGGCTAGGAGATGTTGACTACTTCGCCTGGTGTACAGGAGGTGGTGGCTTGGATCCCGACGCTGACGCCTGCTGCTGTATATTTGGAGTTTGCATGTCTCTCTCTCTCATCATCACGGTGACTAGGAGATGTTAACTACCTCGCCTGGTATACAGGAGGTCGTGGGGTTGATCCCGACCCTGACGCCTGCTGTATAATTTGGAGTCTGCGTGTCTCTCTCTCTCCCGTGGTTGCGTGGATTTTCCCTCCGGGTCCTCCGGTTTTCCCCGTCCACATTGAGAATCGGACGTTTCTACGCGTTTCGAGTGTTTTGCTACCGATATAAAAATCGCACGTGGCAAAGATGATGATGATGGTGGTGGTAAGTCGCCACTTCTAGTTGAGCTGTCATTTCTGACGCTTCTGAATAAGAGCCACTTCGCTCAGTGGGGGCCTTACACCGGTGACATCATAGAAATAAAATAGGTAAAAAAAAATTGTAAAACACGCTTTAATGAAATGTACTCGTAATGGCAGAACTCCACGACTCCATTAAGTGGCCCGCAGCTTGCCATAATGTATGGACCGTGGACAATTCGACCCGTAAAAAAGATCGTTTAAAAATATATTTAAAATTTTTAATGATAGATATAGTATTGTCATCAGTATGGCATAGCTATACCAAGTTTGCAGTCGATACGACATTGGGAAGACGGTTGAAATAGAGTTACAAGATTTGAGGATACGACAACAGACGGAGTGAGAAATAAAACGTGTTAATCTAATAGGTACGAGGGCACGGAAGTGGCCGTGTTAATGTGAGGATTAGCATGATGTTAACGTGAGAGATTAGCGTGATGTAATGTGAGAATTAGAGGGCACGGAAGTGGCTTTGTTAATGTGAGAGATTAGCATGATGTTAACGTGAGAAATTAGAGGGCACGGAAGTGGCTATGTTAATGTGAGAGATTAGCATGTTAATGTGAGAGATTAGCATGATGTTAACGTGAGAAATTAGCAGGGCACGGAAGTGGCTTTGTTAATGTGAGAGATTAGCATGTTAATGTGAGAGATTAGCATGATGTTAACGTGAGAAATTAGAGGGCAGGAAGTGGCTATGTTAATGTGAGAGATTAGCATGATGTTAATGTGAGGATTAGAGGGCACGGAAGTGGCTTGTTAATGTGAGAGATTAGCATGATGTTAATGTGAGAAATTAGAGGGCATGTAAGTGGCTTTGTTAATGTGAGAGATTAGCATGATGTTAATGTGAGAAATTAGCATGATGAATGTGAGAGATTAGCATGATGTTAATGTGAGAAATTAGAGGACATAGAAGTGGCTTTGTTAATGTGAGAGATTAGCATGATGTTAATGTGAGAAATTGAGGGGACATGAAATAGAATTAGCTTGTTAATGTGAGAGATTAGCGTGATGTTAATGTGAGAGATTAGAGGGCACGGAAGTGGCTATGTTAATGTGAGGGATTAGGGGGATGAAAGTGTTAGTGTATGGTGTAGTNTATGGTGNAGTGTTAGTGTGTCATAGTGTAGTGTATGGTGTAGTGTATAGTAGTGTATAGTAGTGATAGTAGTGTATAGTGTAGTGTATAGTAGTGTATAGTAGTGTATGTTAGTGTATAGTATGTGNATGTTAGTTGTATATATATATGTAGTGTATAGTAGTGTATGTAGTGTAGTGTATAGTGTAGTGTATAGTAGTGTATGTTAGTGTATAGTAGTGATGTAGTGTATGGTAGTGTATAGTAGTGTATATTGTAGTGNATAGTAGTGTATAGTGTAGTGTATGTAGTGTATAGTAGTGTATAGTGTAGTGTATAGTGTAGTGTATAGTATGGAGTTATCGTAGAAACTCTAAACCCACACGGTTTACCCTGTATTCTTGTACATGGAAATTGAATTTTCAGGTCACGGAACAGCCTTTGATACAATAAAAATGCTTGTGTTTGTGTGGTTTTTCTCTTGTGAGGGATTAGGATGACGTTGACATGTATAATGGGCACTGGGTGACAGGTCTGTAATAAAGTGGCACTGAAGGGGTTATGNTTGTATGAGTGTAGTATACTGTAGTGTATAGTCTATAGTGTATGTAAGTGTATAGTAGTGTATAGTGTAGTGATAGTAGTGTAGAGTATAGTACATAGTAGTGTATAGTAGTGTATAGTAGTGTAGTGTTAGTGTGAGTGTATAGAGTGTAGTGTATAGTGTATGTTAGTGTAGTGTATAGTGTAGTGNTAGTGTGTATAGTGTAGTGTATAGTATATAGTTAGTGTTAGAGTTTAGTGATAGTAGTGTAGTGTATAGTACATAGTAGTGTATAGTAGTGTATTAGTAGTGTAGTGTATAAAGTGTAGTGTATAGTAGTGTATATAGTAGTGTATAGCATAATGTAGTGTATAGTGTAGTGTATAGTAGTGTTAGTGTAGTGTATAGTAGTGTAGTGTATAGTAGTGTATAGTAGTGTATAGTGTAGTGTATAGTAGTGTATGTTGTAGTGTATAGTAGTGTATAGTGTAGTGTATAGTAGTGTATAGTAGTATAGTGTGTANTAGTGTAGTGTATAGTAGTGTAGTGNATAGTGTATAGTACATAGTAGTGTAGTGTATAGTGTATAGTAGTGTGTAGTGTATAGTACATAGTAGTGAATAGTGTATAGTACATAGAAGTGTAGTGTATAGTGTAGTAGTGTAGTGTATAGTGTATAGTAGTGTATAGTGTAACCTATAGTGNCTTCGTGTATGAAGTTGGTTGTATAAAATGGCCACCGGGTGACCAATACCATCTGAATAGCTCTGTAACAAGACAGGGCACCGATAAGATTTTGTCGATGTACCCCCTCTGCCCCCCCCCCAGACCTCGCGTCCCCCGGGGCCCCTCGGCCCCCTCGTCGCCAGCCCCCTCGTCGCCCTCCTCCCCGACGTCGTCGTCGTCGTCGTCGCTGTCGCGTCGTCGCCAGAAGCAGCGTCGCAGCCGCACCAACTTCAGCGCCGATCAGCTGGGCGAGCTCGAGGGCCTCTTCGACGAGACGCACTACCCCGACGCCTTCATGCGGGAGGAGCTCAGCCAGAGGCTCGGACTCTCCGAGGCACGAGTTCAGGTACCTGGGGAGGGGTGGGGTGGTGGTGGGGTGGTGGTGGTGGTGGGGGGTGGGGGTGGTGTGGGGGGTGGGGTGGGGGTGTTGGTGGGGGTGGTGGTGGGGGTGGGGGTGGTAGTTGGGAGTGGTAGTTGGGGGTCGTGATAGTGGTGGTGAGGGTGCGAGGTAGTAGTNGGGTTGGGTGGTGGTGGTGATGGGGTGGTGGGGGTGGTGATGAGGGTGGGGGGGTGGTAGTGTTAGTTGGTGGGTGGTGGTGGTTGTGGTGGTGGTAGTTTTATACTCGTAGTTTTTTCGGTAAAGCCACGTAGGTAAAAAATTAAATTAAAGTTAATAGAAATAAAGTAATAAAATAATAAAAATCACGACGTTTCGGAGGCAACACGAGTCTCCGTATCAAGTGATACAGCAAATCTGGCTGTGACGGTCCCACCTGATGACGGAGACTTGTGTTGCCTCCGAAACGTCGTGATTTTTATTATTTTATTTTATTAATTTTAATTTCATTTATTTTTACCTACGTGACTTTACCGAAAAAACTGAGAGTATGAATCCTTGCAGTCACGAAAGCTTCAAATCTAGAATTAAGGTGGTAGTGTTAGTTGGTGGGTGGTGGTTGGTGGTGGTGATGAGGGTGGTAGTGGGGGTGGTGGTGGTGGTGGTGGGGGTGGTGATGCGGGTTAGGGGTGATGGTGATGGGGTGGTAGTGGGGTGGGGGGTGGCAGCGGGGTGGTGGGGTCGTGGTGGTGAGGGTGGGGGGGTGGTGGTGTGGGTGGTGGTGATGGGGTGTGGGGGTGGTGGTGGAGGGTGGGGGTGATGATGATGGAGGGGGTGGTGTTGGTGGTGATGGGGTGGGTGGTGATAGGGGTGGTAATGTGGGGTGGGGGTGGTAGTAGGGGATGATAGTGGGGGGGGGTGGTGGTGGTGATGGGGGTGGTGGTGAGGGTGGGGGTGGAAGTGGGGGTGGGGGGGTGATGGAAGGGGTGGTGGTGAAGGGGTGGTGATGAGAGTGATCTGCGCGGTGGTGATGGGATGGTGGTATTAGTGTGGTGTGGGTGGTGATGGCAGTGGTCTCGCATACGCCGCAACCCGAGTTGCCTGCAACCCGAGTTGCCTGCAACCCGAGTTGCCTGCAACCCGAGTTGCCTGCAACCCGAGTTGCCTGCAACCCGAGTTGCTCGCACGTAGATACCTCGGAAATCGCATCGTTCAGAATCATTATGAACGTGATGCTGCTGCTGCTGATGATGATGATTTTAGCTGTTGCTGTGAGTCTGCTGAGTGACAATGATGAAGATTCTGCTTGCAGATTTCTCATAATGATTCTGCTGATGACAATGGTGATGATTGTGATCATTATAATTCTGATAATGATGATCCTGATAATGATGATGATTCTGCTGATGTGACGATACTGATAGCTTGATGATGATGATTTTGTTGAGGATGATCATTAATCTCATGATGATTGTGGTTTGATGATGATTCAGTCAGCTCATGATGATTCTGCTGCTGCTGATGATGATAATTAATTCATGATGAGGATTCTGCTGATGATGATGGTGATCATGATACTGATGATAATCATTAATTATTAATTCTGATGATGGTGATGATGACGATGATGATTTTGCTGCTGCTGCTGCTGATGATGGTGATCATGATACTGATGATAATATAATTATAGATTCATGATGATGGTAATTCAGCTCACGATGATGATTCTGCTGATGCTGATATGGTGATTCTGTTGATGATGATTCGGTTCATGACGATGATTTNGCTGCTGCTGCTGCTGATGATGATGATGATAATCTTTCGCCAGGTTTGGTTTCAGAACAGGAGAGCCAAGTGCCGAAGCAAGAAAATCAACTTCACCGAGGTACTCCTTCATGCCTCTCGCTCTCCCGCTCTGCATGTCCGTGAAGAAGGGCCATTGACCGAAACGTCGCCTCTCATGTGCTTTCTTCTGAAGGCTCCGCATAGGGTCACCGCAACGCGCGGCGTTTTTCGCGGCCGTCTGAACGCTCTCTTCCTTCCGATGTTAGCAAGGCCGCTGGGAGCTGTGATGCACTTTTAAATCGTCATCATCATCAACATTGACAAACTCGTTTCTTTAGAAACTGCTTTGTGCGCGTGTTTAGTTGTTGTCCTGAGCACGACTGGTTACGTACGGTGCAAAAAAGTTCAAGATGCATGCATTCGCCACCACAATGCCACCAACACACACCGTCACTACATCCACTATGCCACCAGCATCTCACCTCCACCACACCACAATCACACGAATACCACTGGCACCACCACCACTAACACAACCACCAACACCCCACACGACATCCACTATTCCGCGCCTCTGATAAGCGGGTTGGCTACGTACGGTGCGAAAGAAGCTCAACACACCACACCATCGTGTGCTGGCGTGGTACTGCTATACACTACTATACACTACACTACTATACACTATACACTATACACTATACACTACACTACTATACACCACTACTATACACTAATATACACACTACACTACTATACACTACACTACTATACACTACACTACTATACACTACACTACTATACACCACTACTATACACTACACAATACACTATACACTACACTACTATACACTACACTACTATACACTATACACTACACTACTATACACTACACTACTATACACTATGCACTACTATACACTATGCACTACTATACACCACTACTATACACTACACTAATACACTATACACTACACTACTATACACTACACTACTACACTACACTACACTACTATACACTACTACTATACACTACACTACTATACACTATACACTACTATACACTATACACTACTCTACTTACACTACACTAATACACACTATACACTACACTACTATACACTACACTATACACTACTATACACTATACACTACACTACTATACACTATACACTACACTACATACACTACTATACACTACACTACTATACATTATACACTACACTACTATACACTACTATACACTACACTACTATACACTATACACTACTATATACTACAATACACTATACACTACACTACTATATACTATACACTACTATACACTACACTACTATACACTATACACTACACTACTACATACCTGACAACTCCTTATCAGTGCCCCACGTTTCTACATGGCAATTCAGACATTAATGGCCACCCCGTTCCCCTTATACATGTCAACGTTCATCCTACAAAGTTCCATCACAATGGAGAAACACAAACACATAGACAACAACAACATTGTGTGCCCGTATTGAAACGGCTATACGCCGTTTGGACGTGAAAACTCAATTTCCCTGTACAAGAATATGGGTAAACCGTATGGGTTGACAGGGATGTTTGTAGATGTAGATGCCACTGGTTCTCATGTTCTGTAGATGTAGATGTAACAGGTTTTTATGTTTTGTAGATGTAAATGTCACCGGTTCTTCATATTCTGTAGATCTAGATACCACTGGTTCTATATGTTTTGCAGATGTAGATGCACCGGTTCTTCATGTCATTCTGTAGATGTGACTGTTTTCGTGTTCTGTAGATGTAGATGTCACTGGTTCTTCACGTTCTGCAGATGTAGATGCCACTGGTTTTCATGTTCTGTAGATGTAAATGCTACTAGTTCTTATGTTTGTAGATGTAGAGGCCACTGGTTCTTGATGTTCTGCAGAAGTAGACGCCACTGGTTCTTCAAGTTCTGTAGATGTCGATGCCACTGGTTTTCAAGTTCTGTAGATGTTGACGTCACTGGTTTTCACGTTATGCAGATGTAGATGTCACTGATTCTTCATGTTCTATAGATGCAGATACCACTGTTTCTGCAAGTTCTGTAGATGTAGATGCCACTGGTTCTTCATGTTCTGCAGATGTAGATGCCACTGGTTCTTCATGTTCTGTAGATGTAGATGCCACTGTTCTTCATGTTCTATAGATGCAGATACCACTGGTTCTGCAAGTTCTTAGATGTAGATGCCACTGGTTCTTCATGTTCTGCAGATGTAGATGCCACTGGTTCTTCATGTTCTGTAGATGTAGATGCCACTGGTTCTTCATGTTCTATAGATGCAGATACCACTGTTTCTGCAAGTTCTTTAGATGTAGATGCCACTGGTTCTTCATGTTCTGCAGATGTAGATGCCACTGGTTCTTCATGTTCTGTAGATGTAGATGCCACTGGTTCTTCATGTTCTTAGATGCAGATACCACTGTTTCTGCAAGTTCTTAGATGTAGATGCCACTGGTTCTTCATGTTCTGTAGATGTAGATGCCACTGGTTCTTCATGTTCTGTAGATGTATATGCCACTGGTTCTTCATGTTCTGTAGATGTAGATGCCACTGGTTCTTCACATTCGGCAGATGTAGATGCCACTACCGCCATCTATTGCGCGGCGGTTGAACTTACGAATCTCATTCCGAACAGGCAACTGGGCATACGGACCAGGTTTGGTCGTATCTCGCTGTATTAATAATACCATGATAATAATCGATGTATTGCTCATTATTAACTATAATTAATCATTATAATGTATAGTTGTAAGGCGTGTGTCATGCGTGGGTCGCTATGGTGGCCGCCCTTATATGCAAAGCGGAAAATCAACAGAACTAGCTGGGTCAATGGACAAATTGCCCGCTCCCTCACTCACCAACTTACTCACTCAACAACTTGCTCACTCACCAACTCACCTTCTCACCAATTCACCTACTCACTCACCAACTCGACTACTCACCAACTCAACAACTCACTCATCAACTCACCTACTCACCAACTCGCCTACTCATTAAGTGACCAACTCACTCACCTACTCACCTACTCACCAACTAACAACTCACTCATCAACTCACCTACTCACCAACTCGCCGACTCATTAATTGACCAACTCACTCACCTACTCACCTGCTCACTCACCAACTCACCAATTCACCTACTCACTCATCAACTCACCTACTCACCAATTCACCTAGTCATTCACCAACTCATCAACTCACCTACTCACTCACCAATTCGCCTAATCACCAATTCACCTACTCACTCACCAACTCATGAACTCACTCACCAACTCACCTACTCACTCATCAACTCGTTTAATGACCAATTTACCTACTCACTCACCAACTCCCAATTCACCTACTCACTCATCAACTCACCTACTCACTCGTCAACTCACCTACTCACAAATTAACTTTCTAACTCACCAACTCACCTACTCATCAACTCACTCATCAACTCACCATTTCACCTACTCACTCAATAACTCACGTACTCACCAATTCACCTACTCGCTCATCAACTCACCTACTCACTCATCAACTCACCTACTCACAAATTCACCTTCTCACTCACCAACTCACCTACTCATCAACTCACTCACCAACTCACCAATTCACCTACTCACTCGTCAACTCACCTACTTACTCATCAACTTACCTACTCACTCATCAACTCGCCTACTCACTAATTCATCTACTCGCTCACCAACTCAACAACTTACCAACTCGCCTACTCACTCACTAATTCGCATTATCACCAATTCAACTACTCACTCACCAAATTTCCTACTCAGCAAAGCATGAACTCACTCACCTACTCACTCACCAACTCACCAATTCACCTACTCACTCACCAACTTCTTACTCACCAACTCATCAACTCACTCACCAGCTCACCTACTCACCCATTCACTCACCAACTCTCCAACTCACCAACTCACCTACTCACCCACTCACTCCAACTATACAGCAGCAGGCATCGTCGGGTCAAGATCGAACCCACGACCACCTGGTTACCAGCGCAGTAGTCAACATCTCCTAGACTGCGCGCTCAGCGATCCGACCCGTCGATCAAATCTTTGACCGATTGGCTCACCGCTAAGGCACTCACACGCCGACTGATCGGCCCCGCTAATTATCGGCTCGCTAATTGGCCGGCTAGCTAATTGGCCAGCTAGCTAATTGGCCTACCCGCTGATTGGCCGGCTCATTTGCGTATCGGCTCACGAATGCTGCCTCCTGATTGGCCGACTCATTTGCGTATCGGCTCACGAATGCTGCCTCCTGATTGGCCGACTCATTTGCGTTATCGGCTCACGAATGCTGCCTCCTGATTGGCCGACTCATTTGCGTATCGGCTCACGAATGCTGCCTCCTGATTGGCCGACTCATTTGCGTTATCGGCTCACGAATGCTGCCTCCTGATTGGCCGCGCGCCCTCCGCCAGGTGTGTTCTTCAGCGCGAGCTCGCACCTGGATGCGTGTCACGTGGCCCCCTACCTCAGCATCAACTCCCTGCGCCTCCCCTTCCAGCAGGTGGGCACCCCGACCCCTCTCCCTCCCTCCCTCCCACCCCCTTGACCCCTCCTCATCCCTTGAAAGTCCTGAACCCCAATACCACTGAACCCCCCTCCCTCTCCTCCCCTTGACCCCTCCTAATCCACCTAAAGTCCTGAACCCCCGATTCCACTGAGCCCCCCTCCTCCCCTCCCATTGATCCCTCCTGATCCCCTAAAGTCCTGAACCCCCCTCCCTGCCCCCTTCCTCCCCCTTGACCCCTCCTGATCCCCTAAAGTCCTGAACCCCCTCCCTGCCCCATCCTCCCCCTTGACCCCTCCTGATACCCCTAAAGTCCTGAACCCCGATACCACTGAACCCCCCTCCTCCCCTCCCCTTGATCCCTCCTGATCCCATAAAGTCCTGAACCCCCTCCCTGCCCCTTCCTCACCCCTTGATCCCTCCAAGTCCATTGAACCCCCTCCCTCCCCTCCCCTTGATCCCTCCTGATCCCCATAAAGTCCTGAACCCCCCTCCCTGCCCCCTTCCTCACCCCCTTGATCCCTCCAAGTCCATTGAACCCCCCTCCCTCCCCTCCCCTTGATCCCTCCTGATCCCCATAAAGTCCTGAACCCCCCTCCCTGCCCCCTTCCTCACCCCCTTGATCCCTCCTAGTCCATTGAACCCCCTCCCTCCCCTCCCCCTTGATCCCTCCTGATCCCCATAAAGTCCTGGACCCCGATTCCACTGAGCCCCCTGCTCCCCCGAGAGTCTCTGATCCCCCCCCCCCCCCTTCACCACTGCCCCCCCCCCCTCGACCCCTCATCTCTGATGCCCTAAATCCCTAAACTCCACAACAGATCAACATTATCATGATGAAGCTGATGATGATTTTTAAATCCTTTATATTAAGTTCGCTTGCTTGCTTGCTTACGACCGTGCAAATCTGTCGTCGTTTTTTAACCCACTTCCCGTGATCCAATCGAGCTGACATTTTCCACACAGACTCGTTGTGACAGACAATTAATGTTCGTGAAAAAAAAATTCAAAAATGTTCACTTTTTAGGCAAAAAAAATTTATTTTACATTTATTCAAATAAACTCATTCATGGTTTGGTTGAACGTCACAGTATAGGAGCCCAGAGCGTAACCCTCCACAGGCCGTGGTGGAGTAGCCCAGTTGGTAGCGCCCTCGCTTCCCATGCCAAAGGTCGCGGGATCGATCCCCGCGTCCTCCACAGGCGAATATATTTTAAATCCTTTATATTAAGTTCGCTTGCTTGCTTAGGACCGTGCAAATCTTTCGCTCGTTTTTTAACCCACTTCCCGTGATCCAATCGAGCTGACATTTTCCACACAGACTCGTTGTGTGACAATTAATTTCGTGAATTTTTTTTCCAAAATTTTACACTGTTTAGGGAAAACAAATTAAATATTTAATTACCAATTGCTTAATACTGGCAGACAATCATCTGACCCATAGGTGGCAGCCATCTCAAGCCAGAGGACGAGAGGACTCTAGCCGCCACGCATATAAAGGATTTAGAGTGAAAAACTTTATTTTTACGGGTTTACTTGTTAAATCCTTTATATTAAGTTCGCTTGCTTGCTTAGGACCGTGCAACTCTTCGGTCGTTTTTAACGCACTTCCCGTGATCCAATCGAGCTGACATTTCCACACAGACTCGTTGTGTGTGACAATTAATTTTCGTGAAATTTTTTTCCAAAATTACACTGTTTAGGGAAAACAAATTAAATATTTATTACCAATTGCTTAATACTGGCAGACAATCATCTGACCCATAGATTGCAGCCATCTCAAACCAGAGGACGAGAGGACTCTAGCCGCCACGCATATAAAGGATTAGAGTGAAAAACTTAGTTTTTACNGGTTTACTTGTTAAATCCTTTATATTAAGTTCGCTTGCTTGCTTGCGTGCTTGCGTGCTTGCTTGCTTGCTTACGACCGTGCAAATCTTTCGGTCGTTTTTTAACCCACTTCCCGTGATCCAATCGAGCTGACATTTTCCACACAGACTCGTTGTGTGTGACAATTCATTTTCGTGAATTTTTTTCCAAAATTTACATTGTTTAGGGAAAACAAATTAAATATTTAATTACCAATTGCTTAATACTGGCAGACAATCATCTGACCCATAGGTGGCAGCCATCTCAAGCCAGAGGACGAGAGGACTCTAGCCGCCACGCATATAAAGGATTTATAGTGAAAAACTTTGTTTTTACGGGTTTACTTATTTTAAATGAGGATCTTGCATCAGCAGGTGTTGCTGATGATGATAATGATATTTGCCATGACTATCCTGCCGCTCTTTGCTGATGACGATTATGATTAAGCTTCTGCTGCTGCTGCTGATGATAATGATTATATTTAACAAGGATGTTGCAGCAGCAGTGATATTGGTGATGACTATCCTGCTGCTGATGATGATTATTATGATGCTGCTACTGCTGCTGATTTCCCTGCTACTGATGATGATGCTGCTGATGGATGATGCTGCTGCTGATGATGATGTTGATTATATTTAATAAGGCTGTTGCAGCAGCAACTCCTGATGATGATATTTGTGATACTTGTTTTTTACCCTTTTATCTGGCAACAAAACTGACACCTTTTTTTACAAGGAGTCACGTTTGCATAGACCACAATACCTACATTATCAGAGTTATGTTTTTTGTTTGCATTACGACTGCAGGTATTGTGGTCTATGCAAACATGACTCCTTGTTGCCAGATAAAAGGGTAAAAAACCAATTATCATATTTTTCTACTGGCAAATGAGGTTCCAATCGTGATGATATTTGTGATTATGATGAAGCTGCTGCTACTGCTGCTGATGTGACTGATGTTGCTGATGATGTTGCTTATGATGTTGCTGATGATGTTGCTGATGATGTTGCTGATTATGCTGATGGTGTCATTTCGTAGGTCCAAATGGAAGGGATCTCCCCGCATGCGACTCTGCAAGGCGCTCATCCTCCATACGTCCTCTTCCCTCCACCTCCTCCACCACCACCTCCTCCTCACTCCCACCCTCACCTCCATCACCACCACCACCCACAACAACAACACCACCAACCAACACCACCACCAACAACAACAACAACATGAAGAGGAGAGCCAAACGCACCACACATCACCACCACACCACCACCACCACCACCCCACGTGCACCTCCCGACTCTGGAGCACCGCCGATCGATCAAGGGGATGCCCGGGTCCAGCTGGAATCGGGGGGCCCGGTGATGGGGGGCTCCTCCTTGCACCCCACCGCTCCGATTCCACCTCCTCGTCCATCGCCGCCGCCTCCTCGTCCACCTCGTCGATTGTTGCAGCTGCAGCTGCTGCTGCTGCTGCTGCTGCGGCCAAGACGAAGACGTCGAGCATCGCGGACCTGCGGCTCAAGGCGAGGAGGCACGCGGCCGCCCTGGGGCTGTGACGCGCACGGCTGCTGTGACGCGCAGGCTGCTGTGACGCGCAGGGCTGCTGTGACGCGCACGGCTGCTGTGACGCGCACGGCTGCTGTGACGCGCACGGCTGCTGTGACGCGCACGGCTGCTGTGACGCGCACGGCTGCTGTGACGCGCACGGCTGCTGTGACGCGGTGGCTGCTGTGACGCGCAGGCTGCTGTGACGCGCACGGCTGCTGTGACGCGCACGGCTGCTGTGACGCGCACGGCTGCTGTGACGCGCACGGCTGCTGTGACGCGGTGGGCTGCTGTGACGCGGTGGGCTGCTGTGACGCGCACGGCTGCTGTGACGCGCAGGGCTGCTGTGACGCGCACGGCTGCTGTGACGCGCACGGCTGCTGTGACGCGCACGGCTGCTGTGACGCGCACGGCTGCTGTGACGCGCAGGGTGGGGGGAGGAGGGGGGAGGAGGGGGAGGACCCCGGCCATAGGAACGGCGGCGGCGGCGCGTGGAGAGGTTCCAGATGGAAGCAAGTTTGATGGGGGGGAGGGCGAGGGAGAGGTTTGTGGAAGGGGAGGTTTGTGGGGGGGAGGTTTTTGTGGAGGGGTTTGTGGGGGGGGAGGTGTGTGGGGGATGGGAGGTTTGTGGGGGGGCGATGGGAGGTTTGTGGGGGGGGGGTGGTTTGTGGGAGGGGATGATATTGGAGGGGGGTACTGGTGGACGGGGGCCGCTGGGTGGTCACGTGGTATCAAAGGCTCTCGGGAGCCTGCGGGAAAGAGCTCGAAGGATCTAGAAGGTGGCGGGGCGAGGGGCGGAGCCAGCCCAGCCAGGCCGATATAACGGGGCCCCGTGAGGGCTCGGGGTTCTTCGTGTTGCTGGTGAGAAGATCACGTCGGGTAAAAGAAGCCTCTAGCACGCGGTCCGGGACCCAGCTTGTGTCCGGGCCGGGATAGCGAACCGTGTCTAGTTCTGCCTTAGCGTGGGCTAGATGGGCATTCAAACCAAAGTGTAGGTTGTGTTGTGTTGAGTTGAGTTGGTAATATAAAAGTGTTGCTCCCAAGACGTCTGCGACTCAGTCGAACTCGCTACACATTCACTAGCACAGCCGACCTTTAGGTGTGTTGGTTAATGGCGGCTTGCCACTGCGTCGTAGCCGAGCTTGGCTCTCACCGAGCTTACATTTACATTTACAAGCAAACTTCTCTCTCCTACTCGCTCTCTCCTACTCGCCCTACATTAACATCAGCTGCCCCGCCCATCTCTAAACCTTTATAAACAGCTGCCTCAGCAGATCTCTCCTCTTTTTCACCTGAAGACGATTGCTTGTGTTGCGATCGAAACGTTGATTTTGATTTTGGTTATTTTTTCTATCTGCGTGGCTTAACAGAAAGACCCAAAGAATACAATTATTGTTATTATAATATATATCAACAATTGAATCGTTATTATGGTAACAATATAATAGTTATTATGATAACAATATAATAACAGTTATTATAATAACAATAGTTTGTATTATAATAACCACGTGGTTGTTGTTGCAGCTGTTTCGTAAGCGACGTCGTCCCACGTCACCGTGCGGCTGTTTTGCTCTCGTGGCGGCGTCTCGAACAGCGGTGTAGCACAACCCAACAACACAACCCAACACAACCCAACACAACACACATAACACAACCCAACACAACAAACACAACCCAACACAACCCAACACAACCCAACACAACAACACAAACCCAACACAACACAACCCAACACAACAACACAACCCTCACACCGCCATTGTTCACCAGACGAAGCCCCCACGTGTACAATGACACTTCACGCAGTTTCTAAACAGAACAAAAATCACGCCACGTAACCCCCCCCCCACCCGGTTCAGAGCAGCCGCGCAGAATAATCGATGTCCCGCGTGAATAATCGATAATCGATTAGTCGAGCGGCCTGCAATCGATTTCACCCACCCCCCCGAGCCCCTTTGTTAACCTCTCCTCGCCACGTGTCACGTGTCTGCCCCCACACAAACCTCCCTCCCCCCCCACAAACGTCCCCCTGGCTCTCCCACAAACCACCCCCCCCCCACAAACCTCCCATCCCCCACACACCTCCCCCCCACAAACCCCTCCACAAAAACCTCCCCCACAAACCTCCCTTCCACAAACCTCCCCTCGCCCCTCCCCCCCATCAAACTTGCTTCCATCTAGAACCTCTCCACGCGCCGCCGCCGTTCCTATGGCCGGGGCCCTCCCCCTCCTCCCCCCTCCTCCCCCCACCCTGCGCGTCACAGCAGCCGTGCGCGTCACAGCAGCCCTGCGCGTCACAGCAGCCGTGCGCGTCACAGCAGCCGTGCGCGTCACAGCAGCCCTGTCGCGTCACAGCAGCCGTGCGCGTCACAGCAGCCGTGCGCGTCACAGCAGCCGTGCGCGTCACAGCAGCCGTGCGCGTCACAGCAGCCGTGCGCGTCACAGCAGCCGTGCGCGTCACAGCAGCCGTGCGCGTCACAGCAGCCGTGCGCGTCACAGCAGCCCTGTCGCGTCACAGCAGCCGTGCGCGTCACAGCAGCCCTGTCGCGTCACAGCAGCCGTGCGCGTCACAGCAGCCGTGCGCGTCACAGCAGCCGTGCGCGTCACAGCAGCCGTGCGCGTCACAGCAGCCGTGCGCGTCACAGCCCCAGGGCGGCCGCGTGCCTCCTCGCCTTGAGCCGCAGGTCCGCGATGCTCGACGTCTTCGTCTTGGCAGCAGCAGCAGCAGCAGCTGCAGCTGCAACAATCGACGAGGTGGACGAGGAGGCGGCGGCGATGGACGAGGAGGTTGAATCGGAGCGGTGGGGTGCAAGGAGGAGCCCCCATCACCGGGCCCCCCGATCCCCGCTGGACCCGGGGCATCCCCTTGATCGATCGGCGGTGCTCCCAGAGTCGGGAGGTGCACGTGGGGGTGGTGGTGGTGGTGTGGTGGTGATGTGTGGTGCGTTTGGCTCTCCTCTTCATGTTGTTGTTGTTGTTGGTGGTGGTGTTGGTGGTGGTGGTGTTGTTGTTGTGGGTGATGGTGGTGATGGAGGTGAGGGTGGGAGTGAGGAGGAGGTGGTGGTGGAGGAGGTGGAGGAAGAGGACGTATGGAGGATGAGCGCCTTGCAGAGTCGCATGCGGGGAGATCCCTTCCATTTGGACCTACGAAATGACACCATCAGCATCATCAGCATAATCAGCAACATCATCAGCAACATCATCAGCAACATCAGTCACATTAGCAGCAGTAGCAGCAGCTTCATCATAATCACCATTGGAACCTCATTTGCCAGTAGAAAATATAATTGTTTTTTTACCCTTTTATCTGGCAACAAAACTGACACCTTTTTTTTACAAGGAGTCATGTTTACATTGACCACAATACCTGCAGTCGTAATGCAAACAAAAAACATAACTCTGATAATGTATGCACTGTTCTTGAAGTTGATTGGTCCACACCCGAGACAGCTTTCCTTAGAGCCTAGTCTCACATGGTGTTGGACCAGGTGACGCCAAAACGCGCACAACTCAAAGACAATGCACCATCAGAGTATGAGAGCTCGGGGTAAGCATTTACACTATTGGAACCTCCTTTGCCAGTAAAAATATGATAATAGTTTTTTTACCCTTCTATCTGGCAACAAAACTGACACCTTTTTTTACAAGGAGTCATGTTTGCATTGACCAGTGACAGCAGGGTGATCGTGGGGATCAGAGACTTTCAGGGGAGCAGGGGGCTCAGTGGAATCGGGGGTTCAGGACTTTATGGGGATCAGGAGGGATCAAGGGGGAGGGGAGGGAGGGGGTTCAGTGGACTTGGAGGGATCAAGGGGTGAGGAAGGGGGCAGGGAGGGGGGTTCAGGACTTTAGGGGATCAGGAGGGATCAAGGGGAGGGGAGGAGGGGGGTTCAGTGGTATCGGGGGTTCAGGACTTTAGGGGTATCAGGAGGGGTCAAGGGGGGAGGATGGGGCAGGGAGGGGGTTCAGGACTTTAGGGGGATCAGGAGGGGTCAAGGGGGAGGAAGGGGGCAGGGAGGGGGGTTCAGGACTTTAGGGGATCAGGAGGGATCAATGGGAGGGAGGAGGGGGGCTCAGTGGAATCGGGGGTTCAGGACTTTAGGTGGATTAGGAGGGGTCAAGGGGGAGGAGAGGGAGGGGGGTTCAGTGGTATTGGGGTTCAGGACTTTCAAGGGATCAGGAGGGGTCAAGGGGGGTGGGAGGGAGGGAGGGAGAGGGGGTCGGGGTGCCCACCTGCTGGAAGGGGAGGCGCAGGGAGTTGATGCTGAGGTAGGGGGCCACGTGACACGCGTCCAGGTGCGAGCTCGCGCTGAAGAACACACCTGGCGGAGGGCGCGCGGCCAATCAGGAGGCAGCATTCGTGAGCCGATAACGCAAATGAGTCGGCCAATCAGGAGGCAGCATTCGTGAGCCGATACGCAAATGAGTCGGCCAATCAGGAGGCAGCATTCGTGAGCCGATAACGCAAATGAGTCGGCCAATCAGGAGGCAGCATTCGTGAGCCGATACGCAAATGAGTCGGCCAATCAGGAGGCAGCATTCGTGAGCCGATACGCAAATGAGCCGGCCAATCAGCGGGTAGGCCAT
>WFAB01002020.1:0-15000 GCA_018977245.1 Lethenteron camtschaticum
AGATACACACACACATACACACACACAGCACACACACAGATACACACACACACACACAGACACACACACACAGATACACACACACACACAGAACACACACACACACAGATACACACACACAGATACACACACACACACAGATACACACACACACACAGACACACAGATACACACACACACAGATACACACACACACAGATACACACACACACCACACAGACACACACACACACAGACACACACAAACAGATACACACACAGACACACACACACAGATACACACACACACACACAGACACACACACGCAGATACACACACACACACACAGACACACACAACAAGATACACACCACCAGATACACACACACACACACACAGACACACACACACAGACACACACACACAGACACACACAGATACACACACACACAGACACACACACACAGATACACACACACAGATACACACACACACAGACACACACACACAGATACACACACACAGACACACACACACAGACACACACACAGATACACACACACAGANACACACACACAGATACACACACACAGAAACACACACACAATACACACACACACACACAGACACACACACAGATACACACACACACAGACACACACACACAGATACACACACACACACACAGACACACACACACACACACACACACACAGACACACACACAGACACACACACACACACACACACACACACACAGGCATACACACACACACACAGATACACACACACACACAGACACAGATACACACACACACAGATACACACACACACACAGACACACACAGACACACACACACAGACACACACACAGATACACACACACAGACACACACACACAGATACACACACACACACACGTTACACACAGAGACACACACACACACACACACACACACAGATACACACACACACNGNTACACACACACNGTATACACACACACACACACATATACACACACACACACACACAGAACACACACNCACACACACACAATACACACACACACACACAGACACACACAGATACACACACNCAACACAGACACACACACACAGATACACACACACAGGGGAGGTGGAGAGGGATGGATAGAGGAGGAGGAGGAGGAGGGGGGAGGAGGAGGGGGAGGGGCGGGGGAGGTGGAGGAGGGGGAGGGGGGAGGAGGGGGGGAGGGGGAGGGGGCGGGGGAGGAGGAGGAGGAGGGGGAGGAGGGGGGAAAGGAGGAGGGGGAGGGGGCGGGGGGAGGTGGAGGAGGGGGAGGGGGGAGGAGGAGGGCGGTTGACCCAGGGTGGCGATGGCGAGGAGGGGAGGAGGACTGGGTGAGTGGCTGGGTGAGGGCTGGGTGAGNGATGGTGAGTGACTGAGGAAGAGAGTGATGAGGACTGAATGAGTTGCTGAGTGACTGAGTGAGTGACTGACTGATTGACTGACTGAGTGAGTATGAGTGATTGACTGAGTGACTGACTGAGTGACTGACTGAGTGACTGGCTGAGTGACTGGCTGAGGCACCTGGCTGAGTGTATGAGTGACTAACTGGTTGACTAACTGGCTGAGTGAGTGACTGAGTGACTGACTGACAGACTGAGTGACTGAGTGACTGGCCTGACTGACTGACTGAGTGGCTGTGTGACTGACTGACTGAGTGGCTGACTGAGTGACTGAGTATCACTGAGTGACTGAGTCTGTGTGACTGGCTGAGTGACTGACTGACTGACTGACTAACTGACTGACTGACTGACTGAGTGACTGAGTGACTGGCTGAGTCACTGAGTGACTGAGTGGCTGTGTGACTGGCTGAGTGACTGACTGACTGACTGAGTGACTGACTCACTGAGTGACTGACTGAGTGACTAACTGAGTGTGTGAGTTACTGACTGAGTGACTGACTGAGTGGCTGACTGACTGACTGACTGAACTGAGTGGCAGTGGCTGACTGNCGACTGAGTGCTGACTGGTCACTGATGACTGAGTGACTGACTGACAGACTGAGTGGCTGACTGAGTGACTGGCTGACTGACTGACTGAGTGGCTGACTGACTGACTGACTGACTGAGTGGCTGACGAGGACTGAGTCACTGAGGACTGGTGGCTGTGTGACTGGCTGAGTGACTGACTGACTGACTAACTGACTGACTGAGTGACTGAGGGCTGCGAGTGACTGAGTCACTGAGCTGATGGCTGTGTGAGTGAGTGACTGACTGACTGAGTGACTGACTGAGTCACTGAGTGACTGACTGAGTGACTAACTGACGTGGCTGAGTGAGTTACTGACTGAGTGACTGAGTGGCTGAGTGGCTGACTGACTGACTGAGTGACTGAGTGGCTGAGTGGCTGACTGACTGACTGAGTGACTGAGTGGCTGAGTGGCTGACACTGACTGTGACTGACTGAGTCACGCTGACTGATGACTGACTGACAGACTGAGTGGCTGACTGAGTGACTGGCTGACTGACCTGAGTGGCTGACTGACTGTGACTGACTGTGGCTGACTGAGCTGACTGAGTGACTGAGTGGCTGTGTGACTGGCTGAGTGACTGACTGACTGNCTGACTAANTGACTGNCGAGTGACTGAGTGGCTGACTGAGTGACTGAGTCACTGAGTGACTGAGTGGCTGTGTGACTGAGTGACTGACGATGATGAGTGACTGCGAGTCACTGAGTGATGACTGAGTGACTAACTGACTGAGTGAGTTACTGACTGAGTGACTGACTGAGTGGCTGACTGACTGACTGAACTGAGTGGCTGAGTGGCTGCGACTGACTGAGGAACTTGGCTGAGCTGATGACTGACTGAGTGACTGACTGNGTCACTGAGNGACTGACTGAGTGACTGANTGGCTGAGTGAGTTACTGAATGAGTGACTGAGTGGCTGACTGGACTGACTGACGAGGACTGACTGTGGCTGACTCTGCTGACAGGTGACTGCTGACTGACTGAGTATGACTGACTGACTGAGTATGACTGACTGACTGAGTGACTGACTGACTGAGTGACTGACTGAGTACTGACCTGGTCAGACTGACTTGGGATCACCCGAGCTCGGCAGGTGACCGCTTGGGACGGGTCAGGTTCACCGGCACGGACCCTCCCGGTCAGCTCGCCTTGCCGCCGGCACACACAGACAAAGGTCCCCGTGTAGCCTCTAGCAGGGTGTAGGGCAAGTGCTGTGAGTAGCAGCAGCAGTGTCTATAGACACAAGGTGCCCGTGTAGCCTCTAGCAGGCTGTAGGGCAAGTGCTGTTAGTAGCAGCAGCAGTGTCTATAGACACACAAAGTTGCCCCGTGTACCCCTAAGAGACGGGGGGGAGAGGGGAGGGAGGGAGCCGCTACCCTGGGTTTCGGCACAGGAGAGGCGTCGGAGCGTCTCCACCACCACCACCACCACCACCGCCACCACCACCACCACCGCCACCACCGCCACCACACCGCCACCACCACCACCACCACCGGCAGCGTCTTCGCGGGTCAGGCGAGCTCAGGCTTCGGGGCAGCACCAGGCCGAGGCCCTCCTCTTTCTCCGGAACGGCGGCGCCCGGCGTCCGTGGACCGGCGCCGGTGCCGGTGGTGGTGCCGGTGGTGCCGGCGGTAGCGGCGGCGGTGGCTGGGGCCGGTTCGGCGGCGCCGGCGTCGCCGTGGGGGGGCCGGTACGGCAGGCGCCAGCGGAGCTCCACCTCCACCGTGCCGTTCAGCTGCCCCTCGGGTGTACAGCTCGAAGGAGCCTGGGGGGGGGGGGGGAGATGATGAGTGGAACAGGTTGGCCATCATCATCACCACCACTACCACTACCCCAACACCACCACTACCACCACCACTACCCACCACTACCATCATCATCACCACCACTACCACTACCCAACACCACCACTACCACCACTACCACCACCACTACCATCATCATCACCACCACTACCACTACCCCCAACACACCACTACCTCCACCACCTCCACCACCGCCACTACTACTACCATCATCACCACCACCACCTCCACTACCTCCACCACCATTCACCACCACTACCACCTCCTCCACTACCCCACCACCACCACCACTACTACCACCACCACCTCCACTACCCCACCAACACCACAACCACCCCCACTCCCTCCACCACCTCCACTACCTCCACTACCCCCACCACCACCACCACCACTACTACCACCACCACTACCCCCACTACCATCACCACCACCCCCACCACCACTACCCCCACCACCCCTTCTCCACCACTACCCACCACCACCCCTCCACCACCACCACTACCCCCACCGCCCCACACCACCACCACCCCCATCACCCCACCCCCACCACCACCACCACCATCCCGGGCTCACCACGAATGTCCTTCCCGTGCGCTAGCGGCAGCAGCGGCACCATCGCCTTCCCCAGCAGCGCCGCGTCTCCCTCCTCCTCTCCTCCTCGCCACCACCGCCACCACCGCGACCGCCACCACCACCACCACCANCACCACCGCCACCACCACCGGCGCAGTCGTCCAAGACGTACAGCGCCAGCGCCTCCCGCCGCAGGTACCGGTGCAGCCGCGTGCACGGCACGCCCAGCGGTAAAGCGCCGAGTCTCCCGCGGGGAAGCGCGGGCTGCGTTGCCCCGCCGGCGCCGTGGCCGTGGTGCGGTCGGGGAAGCCGTAGAAGCTGTACGCACGTACGGCGCCGGCGGGACGCGCCGGTGCTTGCCGGGCCGGGGAGGCCGGGGGCTGAGGCCGTCGCAGCCGAGAACGGTGATGTGCAGCTCGGACACGGAGGGGCCCGGCGTGGTGGTGGCGGTGGTGGCGGTGGTGCGGTGGTGGTGTGGGGGTGGGGCAGATCTGGCGGTGGGGAGTGAGGGATATTGTCACACGCGGACAGCAGACGACTACCCCACCCGCCACGCACCACCTACCCACCCTCCCACCCCACCCACCACCCCACCCACCCCACCCACCACGCACCCACCCACCCCACCACCCACCAACCCACTCACCCACCAACCCACCCAACCCACCCACCGCCCACCCCACCCCACCACACACCCACCCACCACCCCACCCACCCAACCCGCCCACCAATTACCACCCACCCTCCCAACCCACCACCCCACCCCCACCCCACCCTCCCCACCCACCACCCACCCGCCTTGCCTGCACGAGGGCTCCGTGTGAGTAGCCAGGTACTCAGCGCTTGCACCACCCACCCCCCCACCCCACCCCACCACCTCCCCACACCATCCACNCACCCCACCCACCCCCCACCACCCACCCTCCACCCACCCACCGGCCTTGCCTGCCACCATTGTGAGTAGCCACCCAGCGCTTGCGCCACCCACCACCACCCAACCCACCCTCCCCACCCACCCACCACCCACCCACCACCACCTCCCCACCCACCACCCCACCACCCCACCCACCACCCATTCCCACCCCCACCCACCACCCCACCACCCACACCCACCCACCCACCCAATCCCACCACCCACCCACCGCCCACCCGCCCACCACCCCACCCACCTCCTCACCCACCACCCCACCCACCCACCACCACCCACCCCACCACCCACCCACCCACCACCCCACCCACCCACCACCCCACCCACCCACCACCCACCACCCCCCACCCCACCCACCCACCACCCCACCACCCCCCACCCCACCACCCCACCCACCCACCACCCCACCCACCCCACCACCCACCCACCCACCACCCACCCACCCCACCACCCCACCCACCCCACCACCCCACCACCCCACCACCCCACCCACCCCACCACCCACCCACCCCACCACCCACCCACCCCACCACCCCACCCANCCCACCACCCACCACCCACCACCACCCCACCCACCCCACCACCCCACCACCCCACCCACCCACCANCCCACCCACCCACCACCCACCCANCCCACCACCCCACCACCCCACCCACCCCACCCCCCACCCACCCCACCACCCACCCACCCACCACCCCACCACCCCACACCCCACCCACCCCACCANCCACCCACCCACCACCCACCCACCCACCACCCACCCACCCCACCCACCCACCACCACCCACCCACCCACCACCCCACCCACCCCACCACCCCACCACCCACCACCCCACCCACCAGCCACCCGCCTTGCCTGCCACGAGGTCTCATTGTGAGTAGCCAGGTAGCCCAGCGCTTGCGCCCGCTCCCGTACAGCTGCAGGCAGCGCTCCACCCACCCACCACCCACCCTCGCCACCCACCCTCCCACCCCACCCACCACCCCACCACACACTCACCACCCCACCCCACCCACCACCCACCACCCCACCCACCACCCCACCCCCACCCACCACCACCCACTCACCGGCCTTGCCTGCCACGAGGTCTCATTGTGAGTAGCCAGGTAGCCCAGCGCTTGCGCCCACTCCCCGTACAGCTGCAGGCAGCGCCCCACCCACCCACCACCCACCCCACCAACCCACCCACCACCACCCACCCCACACCACCCCACCCTCCCCACCCACCACCCACCGGCCTTGCCTGCCACGAGGGCTCCGTGTGAGTAGCCAGGTAGCCCAACGCTTGCGCCACCCACCACCACCCACCCACCACCCCACCCACCCACCCACCACCCACCCCACCCACCCCTCCACCACCCACCACCCACCAATCCACCCACCCCACCCTCCCCACCCACCACTCACCGGCCTTGCCTGCCACGAGGTCTCATTGTGAGTAGCCAGGTAGCCCAGCGCTTGCGCCCGCTCCCCGTACAGCTGCAGGCAGCGCTGCACCGGCACGCGGAGACGCACCCAGAACTCCAGCGAGCCCAGCGGCAGCGCTGCACCGTCCACGCCTGCGCCAAGCGGTGCAGCGGGGTGAGCGGGGTGGGGTCTCTGTGTGGGTCTCTGTGTGAGTCTGTGGGTCTCTGTGTGTGATGAGTGTATGGGTCTCTGTGTGAGTCTGTGAGTCTCTGTTGGGTGAGTCTGTGGGTCTCTGTTGTGTGAGTCTCTGTGTGTATCTGTGGGTCTCTGTGTGAGTCTGTGGGTCTCTGCTGTGTGTGAATCTATGTCTCTGTGTGATGAGTCTGCGTCTCTCTGCTGTGTGAGTCTGCGTCTCTCTGCGCGAGTCTCACTGAGCAGGGTGGCCGTCCCGTGCAGCGTGCGGCTCCCGTGAGCGCCGCTAGCGGCAGTGAGCACGCCGCCAGCGTGCGGTGACGCGCTCCCTCCACCACGTGCAGCCGTAGCACCGCACCACCACCACCACCACCACCGCCACCACCACCGCCACCACCACCACACCACCGCCACGCAGCTCCTCCAGCAGAGCGGGGTCATCGCCGGGGCACACGGAGAAGCGTGCCGTGTCGCGGTGACCCTGCGCCACCCTGGTGCTCTCCGTGTGGGGGGGAGGGGGGGAGGGAGGAGGTGATCACGGTGAAGGGTGTGTGGGTGGGGTGGCGAGGGGGTGGGGGTGGTGTGAGGGTGGCAGTGAGTTGAGAGGGTCGGGGTGAGTGTGGTGTGGTGAGGGGGTGGGGGTGTGTGAGGGTGGCAGTGAGTTGAGGGGGTGGTGAGGGTGTGGGGGTGGGGTGTGGTGAGTGGGTGGGGGTGTGTGGGGGTGGTGAGTTGAGGGGTGGTGTGAGGGTGTGGGGGTGTGGTGAGTGGGGTGGGGGTGTTGAGTTGAGGGGTGGGGGTGAGTGGGTGAGTGTGTGGGTGAGTGGGGTGTGAGGGTGGGAGTAGGGTGGGGTGGGGTGTGGGGGTGGGGTGGGGGGTGTGTGGTGGGGGAGTGAGTGGGGTGGTGTGTGGGGTTGGCAGCGTGTGAGTTGAGGGGGTGGCAGTGTGGTGAGGGGGTGGTGTAGGGGTGGTGTGAGGGTGGGGGTGAGTGGGGTGGTGTGGTGTGGTGTGTAGGGGTTGGCAGGGTGGTGAGTTGAGGGTGTGTGGTGGGCGTGTGAGTGGTGTGGGTCAGTGGTGAGTGAGTTGAGTGGATGGGTGGCAGTGAGTTGAGTGGTGGGGGTGAGTGGTGTGAGGGTGAGTGGGTGTAGGGGTGGCAGTGAGTTGAGGTGGTGGGGGTGAGTGGTGTGAGGGTGAGTGGGTGTAGGGGTGGCAGTGAGTTGAGGTGGTGGGGTGAGTGGTGTGAGGGTGAGTGGGTGTAGGGGTGGCAGTGAGTTGAGGTGGTGGGGGTGAGTGGTGTGAGGGTGAGTGGGTGTAGGGTGGCAGTGAGTTGAGGTGGTGGGGTGAGTGGTGTGAGGGTGAGCGGGTGTAGGGGTGGCAGTGAGTTGAGGTGGTGGGGGTGAGTGGCGTGAGGGTGAGTGGGTGTAGGGGTGGTGTGGTGAGGTGGTGGGGTGAGTGGCGTGAGGGTGAGTGGGTGTAGGGGTGGCAGTGAGTTGAGGTGGTGGGGGTGAGTGGTGTGAGGGTGAGCGGGTGTGGGTGGCAGTGAGTTGAGGTGGTGGGGGTGAGTGGCGTGAGGGTGAGGGTGTAGGGGTGGTGTGGTGAGGTGGTGGGGTGAGTGGCGTGAGGGTGAGTGGGTGTAGGGGTGGCAGTGAGTTGAGGTGGTGGGGGTGAGTGGTGTGAGGGTGAGTGGTGTAGGGGTGGCAGTGAGTTGAGGTGGTGGGGTGAGTGGTGTGAGGGTGAGTGGGTGTAGGGTGGCAGTGAGTTGAGGTGGTGGGGGTGAGTGGTGTGAGGGTGAGTGGGTGTAGGGGTGGCAGTGAGTTGAGGTGGTGGGGGTGAGTGGTGTGAGGGTGAGTGGGTGTAGGGGTGGCAGTGAGTTGAGGTGGTGGGGTGAGTGGTGTGAGGGTGAGTGGGTGTAGGGGTGGCAGTGAGTTGAGGTGGTGGGTGAGTGGTGTGAGGGTGAGTGGGTGTAGGGTGGCAGTGAGTTGAGGTGGTGGGGTGAGTGGTGTGAGGGTGAGTGGGTGTAGGGGTGGTGTGGTGAGGGGCTGGTGGTGTGGTGAGTGAAGATCACCCGCGTTTCAAAGTCGTAGAAGTCCAACGTGCACAGCGTCCTCACGTCCTCCACCACCACCGCCACCGCCTCCTCACCGTCCCACCGCCGGTGCCGCGCCGGTGACACCGTGTCCCGGCGGCGGCACCGGCGGCGTGAGGAGCCGGGCCAGCACCGCCGGGTCAAGCGCCGCCCTCGCCACGTGGATCTCCAGCAAGTTGTCGCCTCGACGCAGCTCCAACCTCGTCGCATCGTCATCATCATCATCGGCATCATCATCATCGTCGTCGGCATCATCGTCATCGGCGTCGTCGTCGCCGGCGTCGGTGCCGCGCGGCGCCAGCGAGTAGCGCCGGGTGCCGTAGGCGATGTGCTTTAGTTGGGCTGCCGTGGCGGGGAGGGGGGGAGAGGGGGGAGAGCGGTGAGGGAGGGGTGAGTGTGTGACACTCACAGCATAGCTTGTGTGTGTGTGTCTGTGTGTGTGTCTGTGTGTGACNGTGTGTGTGTGTCTGTGTGTGTGACTGTGTGTCTTGTGTGTGTGGTGTGTGTGTGTGTGGTGGTTGTGACTGTGTGTGTGTGTGTGTGTGTCTGTGTGTGACTGTGTGTGTGACTGTGTCTGTGTGTGTGTGACTGTGTGTGTGTCTGTGTGTGTGTGTGTGTCTGTGTGTGTGTCTGTGTGTGTGAAGCCTTCAATAGCTGTACCGGGAATTTCCATTTGGTACAGATATAATGGGAGGCTGATCGACGCCTGAGTGCGATCAAGGGATGGCTCCCTATTGGTCAACCACGTTATGTATGCCGATGTTTTGGTAATAGCTGCTCATTCAGAAGAGGAGTTGGAGACGCTGCTGCTGAGACTGGAGCGTGCCACTAAGAGGTGGGCCTTACCATCAGCCCCACCAAAACTAAGCACCTGCCTGGGTATTTTGTACCATCGGACACTCCACCCCCACAACTCCCAATCGGTGATGGGCAGTTGTGGAGAGAGTGGAGAGTTTCCCATACCTGGGCAGTGTGCTTATGACTGGCTCCAGTTTATCAGCAGAGGTCTCACTCCGAATCAGTTGAGCGGCAATATCTTTTCATCGGTTGCGTAACGCTGTGTGGAAGCTACCTGGTCTGTCGCTCCGCACGAAGCTTCAGGTCTTCTCGGCCACGGTCATTCCCTCCCTTCTCTACGCTTGCGAAACGTGGACCCCCTAATGGAACATCTTCGCCGGTTGGAAACATTTAGGCTGGCCTGCCTACGATCCATCCTGGGTTTAACCAGGCTGGATTGTGTGAGGTCACAAATCCTTGAAAGATCTGGGCATAGTCCCATCGGTGAGCTCCTCCGGCAGGCAAGGCTGCGTTGGCTGGGTCATGTAGCCCGCATGCCCAGCCACCGCATGCCTAAACAGCTTTTGTTCGGCCGGATCGAGGGGGCTAAACGGGCGCGGCATGGGCTAAGAAGAGATGGAGCGATATGGTACAGGAGGACGTGGAGCTGAGTGGACTTGCCGATGACTGGTACCGGCGGTGTCAAGATCGCCTCAGTGGAAGAGGCTCGTGAAGGACGCTACTGGGCAGTTGGAGTCAGTCGCCCTCCAACAACAACAGGGCGGAGGAGCGACGCTCACAACAACGAGCGGAGCGCCGGGTGGCAAAAGCATGGCAAGTTGGTACAGTAGGGGGCACAGGTGGTGCATCAGCCAGTCATCTCGGTCATCTCGGTCAGTCGACCTGTGGCACCTGCTGGGTCTGCCCCGTGACCTCCTGCCAGCGGGCGTTCGATACTTCACGTGGCCTCAAGGTGCACATGGCCTGGCACAAGCGTCGTGGTAACGTGAATGCCACTAGGTGGCGAATGGCGGTTGTTGTTGTTGTGTGTCTGTGTGTGTGTGTCTATGTGTCTGTGTGTGTCTGTGTGTGTGACTGTGTGTGTGTGTGTGTGTGTTGTGTGTCTGTGTGTGTGTGTGTGTGTNGTGTGTGTGTGNCTGTGTGTGTCTGTGTGTGTGTGTGTGTGTGTGTGTGTGTGTGTGTGCCCCTCACCACGTAGTTTGTGTACTTGTGCGTCACGTGCTCCCAGGGCGTCTGCGTGGCGCCGCCGCCGCTCGTCGGCTTCCCTGCTGGCGCCCTCCACCTGCTGAGCCAGCGCCTCCAGCTCCACCTGGACACACGCACACACACACACACACACACACAGTCACACACACAGTNACACACACACCAGCGACACACACACACANTCTCACACATCTCACACACACACACACACACACNCANACACACACACAGACACACACACACACACACACACACAGCGTGTGCACACAGTCACACAGTCACACACACAGACACACACACACACACAGTCACACACACACANACACACACACACACACACAGACNGACACACACACACACAGACACACACACACACACACACACACACACACACAGACACACACACACACACACACAGACACACACACACACAGACACACACACACACACACACACACACACAGACACACACACACAGTNACACACACACAGTCACACACACAGACACACACACCACACACACAGACACACACACACAGACACACACACAGTCACACACACACAGTCACACACACAGTCACACAGACACACACAGACACACACACACAGACACACACACACACACACAACACACACAGACACACACACAGACACACACAGACACACACAAAGACCCCCGTATAGCCACAGACTGTACACTGTTACACACACACACAGGGGGTGGGTGGCCACACACGCCCGACCGCCTTTGTCTCCCTAGTGGCGATGTTTACACACCGCACAGGTACTCATTTAACTGAGTACCTAGGGGAGGCCCAGACCGGTTCAATAATCGTCACGCCGTGACGAACCCGGGTCGCCACATAGCGCAGCGCGCTAACCGCTACACACCGCTCCCCACAGACACACACACACAGTCACACACACACACAGTNACACACACACACAGACACACACACAAAGACACAGCACGGAACTCGTGTGCTGGTGGTGTGTTAGTGGTGGTGTGGTAGTGTGGTGGAGTGGTGGTGTGATAGTGGTGTGGTAGTAGTGTAGTAGTAGTGGTAGTGTTGTAGTGGTGTAGTAGTGTAGTAGTAGTGTAGTGCGGTGGTGGTAGTGCGGTGGTGGTGCGGTAGTGGTGAGGTAGTAGTGTATTAGTAGTGTAGTGCGGTAGTGTAGTGATAGTGTAGTGCGGTAGTGGTGTAGTGTGGTAGTAGTGTAGTGCGGTGGTAGTGCGGTGGTAGTGCAGTGGTAGTGTGGTGGTAGTGCGGTAGTGTGGCAGTACCACCTGATAGTCGCGGTTGATGCGGTGCTGCATGAGCAGCATGCCGCGCGTCTTCTCCAGCTCCTGCACCGCATCGGCGTGCTCCACCTGCAGCTCCCGCAGGCGGCGCTCCACCTCCTCACGCTCCACCTCCCCGGCGGGGCCCGCCGGACCGTCGCCGGCCGCTCGCCGGCGCTCCTAGAGCCCCGCACGGCGGTGGCCACGGTGGGGAGGGTTTGCCGATGAGATAGAAGCACTCCGACCCACTCGCCCACTCACCTACCATCTCACACACCCACCCACTCACCCACCCACCCACCGACTAACCCACTCACTCACCCACCCACTCACCCACCCACCCACCCACTCACCCACCCACTCGCCCACTCACCTACCACTCACACACCCACCCACCCACTCACCCACTCACCCACCCACCACCTACTACTCACTCACCCACTCACTCACTTACCCACTCACCTACCCACTCACCTACCCACTCACCCACCCACTCACCCACCCACAGCACTCACCCACCACCCACTCACGCACCCACCCACTCACCCACCCACTCACTCACTCACCACCACCCACTCACCCACTCACTCACCCACCCACTCACCCACTCACCCACCCACCCACCCACCCACCCACCCACTCTCCCACTCACCCACCCACTCACCCACTCACCCACTCACCACTCACCCACCCACCCACTCTCCCACNCACCCACCCACTCACCCACTCACCCACCCACCCACTCACTCACCTACCCACCACCNACCCACCACCCACCCACCACTCACCCACCANCCACCCACTCACCCCACCCACCCACCCACTCACCCCCACCCACTCACCCACCACTCACCATCACCACTCACCACCACCCACTCACCCACNCACCACTCACCCACCCACCCACTCACCCACCCACCCACCACCACCGCCACGTACCTTGATGAGCAGCAACGCCTCTCCAATCTCTTCCAGTTTGCCTCGCTCTCCTGCAACAAACCCAACNACGATGTCACCAACAACAACACACCACCACCACCAACAACACAACAACACACCACTCAACAACAACAACANCCACCACCAACAACAACAACACCACCNACAACAACAACACCACCAACAACNACACCACCACCACCAACAACAACAACACCANCCACCACCACCACCAACAACAACAANACACCACCACTCAACAACAACAANACCACCAACACAANAANNCCACCACTCACCAACAACAACAACCCACCAACCAACACCACCACCAACAACACCACCCCACCACCATCAACAACAACAACAACACACCACCACCAACAACAACACCACCACCACCAACAATGCCACCACCACCACCACCAACCACCCACCACCACCACCACCACCACCACCACCCACCACCACCACCAACCACCACCACCACCACCACCACCACCACCCACCACCACCACCACCACCCACCACCACCACCACCACCACCCACCACCACCACCACCCACACCACCACCACCACCCACTACCACCCACCACCACCACCACCCCACACAGGACCCCCCGGCGTACCTTGGTGAGTATCGGAGCCTCTCCCCAGCTCCCCGGCCACGGCCTTCTGCTCCAGGAGGTTCGCACGCAGCTCACGCGCCTCCTGGCGCAGCGCCTCGCTCTGCCCTGCAGGGGGGGCAGCAGCAGTACGGGGGCAGCAGTGGGGGGCAGCAGCAGTAGCAGCAGTAGCAGTAGCAGCAGTAGGGAGCAGCAGGAGCAGCAGTAGTAGCAGTAGCAGTAGCAGCAGTAGCAGCAGCAGCAGTGGCAGCAGCAGCAGTAGCAGCAGTAGCAGCAGTAGCAGCAGTAGCAGCAGTAGCAGTAGCAGCAGTAGCAGCAGTAGCAGCAGCAGTAGGGGCAGCAGCAGCAGCATCAGCAGTAGTAGCAGCAGCAGCAATATCAGCAGCAGCAGTAGCAGCAGCAGCAGTAGCAGCAGTAGCAGCAGCAGCAGTAGCAGCAGTAGCAGCAGTAGCAGTAGGGGGCAGCAGCAGCAGTAGCAGCAGTAGCAGCAGTAGCGCAGTAGCAGCAGTAGCAGTGAGGGGCAGCAGCAGCAGTAGCAGCAGTAGCAGCAGTAGCAGCAGCAGTAGCAGCAGTAGCAGTAGTAGCAGTAGGGGCAGCAGTAGCAGCAGCAGCAGCAGCAGGAGGATCATCGTTGTGACGTCGCCGTTGAAAGAGGGCGACTGGGTGGCTTCATCAGACTCGCTCCGACCTAACCACCTCCCCTGCCCTCCCCCTGCCCCCCCTCCCCCTGCCCCCTGCCCCTCCCCCCTGCCCCCTGCCCCTCCCCCTGCCCCCCCTCCCCCTCCCCCTGCCCCTCCCCCTGCCCCTCCCCCCGGCTCCGATCACCCTCCGATCACCGGCTCCGATCACCGGCTCTGATCACCGGATCCGATCACCGGCTCCGATCACCCTCTGATCACCAGATCCGATCACCGGCTCTGATCACCAGATCCGATCACTGGCTCTGATCACCAGATGCGATCACCGGCTCTGATCACCGGTTCGAGCTACAACAACCACAACGGCCACACCGACCAACCGCACCGACCGCACCGGCCCCACCGCACCGCATCGACCACACCGCACCGCACGGCCCACCGGCCCCACCGGCCCCACCCCACCGGGCCCACCGGCCCCACCGCACCGCACCGGCCCCACCGCACCGCACCGACCACACCGC
>WFAB01002020.1:20000-30000 GCA_018977245.1 Lethenteron camtschaticum
ACACACAGAGACCCACGCTCTCTCGGATAGAGCTCCTACACACAGATATATACACAGTCACACACACACACACACACAGAGACCCACGCTCTCTCGGATAGAGCTCCTACACACACACAGTCACACACACANTCACACACACACACACAGTCACACACACACACAGAGACCCACGCTCTCTCGGATAGAGCTCCTACACACACACACACACACACACACACACAGTCACACACACACACACACACACACACACACACAGTCACACACACACACACAGAGACCCACGCTCTCTCGGATAGAGCTCCTACACACATACACACATACATACAGATATATACACAGATACACACACAGAGATCCACGCTCTCATAGACTCACACACAGATATATACACAGTCACACACACACACAGTCACACACACACAGACACACACAGATATATACACATACATACAGATATATATACACAGATACACACACAGAGACCCACGCTCTCTCGGATAGAGCTCCTACACACACACTCACACACACACAGTCACACACACACAGATATACACACACACAGTACACACACAGATATATATACACACTACATACAGATATATACACATACACACAGNTATATATATACACACAGATATACAGAGATACACACACACAGACACACACAGTCACACACACACAGACACACACACAGACCCACACACACACAGATACAACACCTACACACACACAGACACACAAACAGACACACACACACACAGTCACACACACACACACACACACACACAAACAGAGACCCACGCTCTCCCGGATAGAGCTCCTACACACAGACACACACACACACACACACACACACACACACACACACACACACACACACACACACACNCACACACACACACCACACACACACACAGTNACACACACACAGNCACACACACACTCACACACACACACACACACACACACTGGCACCCTGTNACAACACACACACACGGAACACACACAGTCACACACACACACAAGNCACACCACTCACACACACAGTCACACACACACAGTCACACACACACAGTCACACACACACACAGTCACACACACACAGACACACACAGTTCACACAGACACACACAACACAGTCACACACAGACACACACCACACAACAAACAGACACCCACGCTCTCCCGGATAGAGCCTACACACAGACACACACACACACAGTCACACACACACTGACACACACACACACACACGACACAAGACACACACACACACACGTCGCACAGTCACACAGACAACACACACACAAGTCACACACACACACCACNGACACACACACACACCACACACACACACACACGTCACACACACAACGAACCCACGCTCTCCATAGACCCTACACACAGACACACACACACACAGTCCACACAGACACACACACACACACACAACAGACACACACACACACAGTNACACACACACACACACACACACCACACACACACACACACACACACACACACACACACACACGCACACACACACACACACACACACACACACACACACACACAGTCACACACTTACACAGTCACACACACTCACACAGNCACACACACACACAGACACACACACACAGACACAGACACACACACACACACACACACACACACACACACACACATACACACACACACACACAGACACACACACACACACACACACACACACAGTCACACACACANTCACACACACTCACACACCGTTGTCCCGACGACTGCTGCTCCCGGAGTCGGAGTGTCGCCTCTCCGGCCTCGTCCTCGCGGGCCCTCAGCTGGGCCTGCAGCCTGTCGTGGGCCTGGAACGCCTCCTGCAGCTCCGCCTGCTGAGTCTCCACGACGTTCTCCCTGCGTCGCCACGGCAACACCGAGGCGTCACCACAGCAACTCCAAGGCGCGACCGCGGCAACACCAAGGCGTCGCCGCGGCAACACCACGGCGTCACCACGGCGTCACCGCGGCGACACCGAGGCATCACCACGGCAACACCACGGCAACACCAAGGCATCACCAAGGCGTCACCGCGGCAACGCCAAGGCGTCACCACGGCGACGCCAAGGCATCACCACAGCGACGCCAAGGCGTCACCACGGCGACACCAAGGCATTAACCTTGGCAACACCACGGCGTCACCATGGCAACACCAAGGTGTCGCCACGGCATAACGTGGAACAGAACCTAGCAGTAGTAGCCACGACTACTACTACAACTAGCGTGTGAGCGAGAGACAGAGTCAGTGAGTGAGTGAGAGACAGAGTGAGTGAGCGAGCGTGTGAGCAGAAGAGCGTGTGAGTGAGCGAGCGAGTGAGTCCGCGTGTGTTGAGAGCCAGTGAGTGAGCGTGTGAGTGAGCGTGTGAGTGAGCGAGTGTGTGAGTGAGTGAGCATGTGAGCGAGCGTGTGAGTGAGCGTGTGAGCGTTTGAGCGAGCGTGTGAGTGAGCGAGCGAGCGAGTGAGCGTGCAAGTAAGTGAGCGAGTGAACGTGTGTGTGAGCGCGTGGCATATGAGCGAGTGAGCGTTTGAGTGAGCGTTTGAGCGAGCGTTTGAGCGAGCGAGCGTGCGTGTAAGCGTGCGAGCGTTTGAGCGAGCGTTTGAGCGAGCGTGCGAGCGTTTGAGCGAGTGAGCGAGCGAGTGAGTGAGCGTGTGAGCGTGCGAGCGAGCATTTGAGCGAGCGTGCGTGCGGGTCTGCGTGAGTTGAGAGCGAGACTCACAGGTTGCGAATCTCCGCCCGGGCCTCCTCCAGCAGGCTGTGCCCGTAGCGAGGCAGCCCAGTCTGCGTCGCCCGCACCGCCACGTCCGGCTCCTGCAGGCGCATCCCTGCGGAGAGGCGAGCATGAGTACAGGCAGCAGCATCAGCAGTAGCAGTAGCAGCAGCAGCAGCACAATCAGCAGCAGTAGCAGCAGCAGTAGTAGCATCAGCAGTAGTAGCACAATCAGTAGCACAATCAGTAGCAGCAGCACAATCAGTAGCAGTAGCACAATCAGCAGCAGCAGTAGCAGCAGCAGCACAATCAGCAGCACAATCAGTAGCAGCAGCAGCACAATTAGTAGCACAATCAGTAGCAGTAGCATCAGCAGTAGCAGCACAATCAGCAGCACAATCAGTAGCAGCAGCAGCACAATCAGTAGCAGCAGCACAATCAGTAGCGGCAGCAGCACAATTAGTAGCAGTAGCAGCAGCAGCACAATCAGCAGCACAATCAGTAGCAGCAGCAGCACAATCAGTAGCAGCAGCACAATCAGTAGCGGCAGCAGTAGCAGCAGCGGCAGCAGCAGTAGCGGCAGTAGCAGCACAAACAGCAGCACCAGCAGCAGCACAATCAGCAGCAGCACCAGTAGCATCAGCAGCACCAGCATCATCAGCACTAGCAGTAGCATCAGCGTGTAGGACCTGGTGGGAGCCCAATGTATGCCTGGCGTGGACCCGGTTATGGCCTAGTGCAGGCCTTGGTAAGGGCCTGGTTATGGCCTAGTGCAGGCCTTGGTAAGAACCTAGTTATGGGCCTAGTACAGGCCTTGGTAAGGGCCTAGTTATGGGCCTAGTGCAGGCCTTGGTAAGGGCCTGGTTATGGGCCTAGTGCAGGCCTTGGTAAGAACCTAGTTATGGGCCTAGTACAGGCCTTGGTAAGGGCCCGGTTATGGGCCTAGTGCAGGCCTTGGTAAGGGCTGGTTATGGCCAGTACAGGCCGGGGACCCGGAGGGCCTAGTACAGGCCTTGGTAAGGGCCTGGTTATGGGCCTAGTGCAGGCCTTGGTAAGGGCCTGGTTATGGGCCTAGTGAGGCCTTGGTAAGAACCTAGTTATGGGCCTAGACAGGCCTTGGTAAGGGCCCGGTTATGGGCCTAGTGCAGGCCTTGGTAAGGGCCTGGTTATGGGCCTAGCAGGCCTTGGTAAGGACCCGTTATGGGCCTAGTACAGGCCTTGGTAAGGGCCTGGTTATGGCCTAGTGCAGGCCTTGGTAAGGGCCTGGTTATGGGCCTAGTACAGGCCTTGGTAAGGGCTCCCATGGGCCGTGCCGGCGCACGGGAGAGCGAGAGAGCGAGAGATGAGCGAGAGAGCGAGCGAGCGAGCGAGAGAGCGAGCGAGCGAGCGAGCGAGAGAGCGAGCGAGAGAGCGAACCTCCGCGTAGCTTCTCGTCGATGGGCGAGCGACCCTCGGTGCGGCGTAGTCCCGAGTCGACTTTGGGCGCCACGCGGCCGAAGGGCGACGCCGGCGTCCCTGCGCCAGCAGCTGCTGCGGGCGGCGGTCAGCCGCTGCCGGAGGCCCTCGTTGTGGCGCTCGAGCTCACGCACCTTGAGGGGCGGGGAGGGGGGTGGAGAGACGGGGCGGGTCGCTGTGCGGGCCTNCTGTGGGTGTCTGTGAGTGTATGTGGGTCTGTGTGTGGTGAGTCTATGGGTATCTACTGTGTGGAGTCTGTGGGTCTCTGTGAGTGTCTGTCTGTGAGTGTCTGTGGGTGTCTGTGGGTGTCTGTCTGTGGGTGTCTGTGGGTCTGTGTGTCTGTGGGTGTCTGCTGTGTGTTGAGTCTGTGGGTGTCTGGTGTCTGTGGGTGTCTGTGTAAGTCTGTGAGTGTCTGTCTGTGAGTGTCTGTGGGTGTCTGTGTGAGTCTATGGGTCTCTCTGTGTGATGAGTCTATGGGTCTCTGCTGTGTGTGATGAGTCTGTGGGTCTCTGCTGTGTGATGAGTCTATGGGTCTCTGCTGCNGTGTGATGAGTCTGTGGGTCTCTGCTGTGTGATGAGTCTATGGGTCTCTGCTGTGTGATGAGTCTATGGGTCTCTGCTGTGTGATGAGTCTACGGCTCTCTGCTGTGTGATGAGTCTACGGCTCTCTGCTGTGTGATGAGTCTATGGGTCTCTGCTGTGTCATGAGTCTATGAGTCTCTGCTGTGTGATGAGTCTATGGCTCTCTGCTGTGTGATGAGTCTATGGCTCTCTGCTGTGTGATGAGTCTATGGGTCTCTGCTGTGTGATGAGTCTATGGGTCTCTGCTGTGTGATGAGTCTATGGGTCTCTGCTGTGTGATGAGTCTATGGGTCTCTGTGATGAGTCTGTGGGTTTCATCTTCTTGGTTCTTTCGGTAAAGTCACGTAGAAGGGAAGTAATAAAATAATAAATAAAACATAATAAAACAATTCTCACGACGTTTCGGCCACAACGCAAGCAGCCGTCCTCAGGTGAAAACCAGGTCCGTCGAGGCGACAGAGTCTGAATGAAACAGCACACGGCTTAGAGCATATATATAAGCTGGGCGCATTGACAAAGGAATTTGCATATCAACAGGAATTTAGCATATTTATGGGAAATGCAGGAATGTAATTAGTACTGCATATGCATGTGCATTATGCAGGATTAACAGCATCAAAGGGAGCTGCAGTTACTGCTGCTGCAGCAGTTGCTGCTGCTGCTGCAGTTTNTGCTGCTGCTGCTGCAGTTGCTACTGCTGCTGCAGTTGCTGCTGCTGCTGCACTTGCTGCTGCTGCTGCACTTGCTGCTGCTGCACTTGCTGCTGCTGCTGCACTTGCTGCTGCTGTTGCAGTTGCTGCCTTATCCATTTTAATATAACACTATGTATTATTCTACCCACCCTAATGTGTATCATACTGCTATATGTTTACTGTACAATTACGACACCATACATTACTCTGCACACTGCACCATGCCAGTGAGTGGAACGCGGTCTGAAAGTCACCGTTAACGTGAACACAATCAGTTAAGATCCGAAATGGTTTATTACGTCCTTCCAATGATTGCTAAGCCAGAATCCATCTTCTCGGTTGAAATTGTCTCTGTGTTTGTATATGTGGATCGCCTCATGAACGAATCTCTCATGATAGCCAGATGGCTTGCAGAGAACCTCTGTCTTGGAGAAGTCAATGTCATGTGAGCCCACTGAATTGTAACAGTGATCTGCCACGGCTGAGGTGTTTGTCCTACCGTGTTTCAGGTCTGCCTTACACACGGTATGTTTTGGTTTCATACTTCAGGCAAAGTTTGTAACCCAGGGTACTGTATCTGGAACCACATCTTTTACAACCAGATCACGGGTACTGTGTTGAATCGGACCTATCTTGTGTTTAATCAGGATTTTGGAGATTTTTGTGACCCCAGCAATGTAGAGTGATGGTCTAGGCCCGACCTTATGGGAGTGATGCTTTGCGGATTGTGTAGTCACCTAGCCNTAAGACTTGGCGTACGTGTTTGAGACAAATTTCTGGTCGAGATCATTTCTATATATAGAGTCATGAGATTCTTCTGGATGGATGGTGGTGGGAATCCGGTTTTAGATNAGTCCGTGTGAGTGGCTTTCCTGTAGACAGAGTGTCACTCTGTCTACAGGAAAGCCACTCACACGGACATCTAAAACCGGATTCCCACCACCATCCATCCCAGAAGAATCTCATGACTCTATATATAGAAATGATCTCGACCAGAAATTAGTCTACAGTACGCCAGCCTTAAGGCTAGATGACTACACAATCCGCAACATACTCCAACCATAAGGTCGGGCCTAGAATCACACCCTACATTGCTGGGGTCACAAAAAAAGATCTCCATGAAGATGTCCGATACAACATCGTGATGGTCCCGTCTGTAAAAGATGTGGTTCCAGACATACAGTACCCTGGCGTCTACAAACTAAGTTGCCTCTGTGGTAGCAGTTACATTGGAGAAACCAAACGACATGTCTCGGACCGCATCCGTGAACATAAGGCAGACCTGAAACACGGTAGGACAAACACCTCAGCCGTGGCAGATCACTGTTACAATTCAGTGGGCTCACATGACATTGACTTCTCCAAGACAGAGGTTCTCTGCAAGCCATCTGGCTATCATGAGAGATTCGTTCATGAGGCGATCCACATATACAAACACAGAGACAATTTCAACCGAGAAGATGGATTCTGGCTTAGCAATCATTGGAAGGACGTAATAAACCATTTCGGATCTTAACTGATTGTGTTCACGTTAACGGTGACTTTCAGACCGCGTTCCACTCACTGGCATGGTGCAGTGTGCAGAGTAATGTATGGTGTCGTAATTGTACAGTAAACATATAGCAGTATGATACACATTAGGGTGGGTAGAATAATACATAGTGTTATATTAAAATGGATAAGGCAGCAACTGCAGCAGCAGCAGCAAGTGCAGCAGCAGCAGCAAGTGCAGCAGCAGCAGCAAGTGCAGCAGCAGCAGCAAGTGCAGCAGCAGCAGCAACTGCAGCAGCAGTAGCAACTGCAGCAGCAGCAGAAACTGCAGCAGCAGCAGCAACTGCTGCAGCAGCAGTAACTGCAGCTCCCTTTGATGCTGTTAATCCTGCATAATGCACATGCATATGCAGTACTAATTACATTCCTGCATTTCCCATAAATATGCTAAATTCCTGTTGATATGCAAATTCCTTTGTCAATGCGCCCAGCTTATATATATGCTCTAAGCCCGTGTGCTGTTTCATTCAGACTCTGTCGCCTCGACGGACCTGGTTTTCACCTGAGGACGGCTGCTTGCGTTGTGGCCGAAACGTCGTGAGAATTGTTTTATTATGTTTTATTTTTATTATTTTATTACTTCCCTTCTACGTGACTTTACCGAAAGAACCAAGAAGATGAATCCCTGCAGTCACGAAAGCTTTAAATAGAGAGTCTGTGGGTCTCTGCTCTGTGATGAGTCTATGGGCCTCTGCTGTGTGATGAGTCTGTGGGTCTCTGTGTGAGTCTGTGGGTCTCTGCTGTGTGATGAGTCTATGGGTCGCTGCTGTCTGATGAGTCTATGGGTCTCTGCTGTGTGATGAGTCTATGGGTCTCTGTGATGAGTCTGTGGGTCTCTGTGTGAGTCTGTGGGTCTCTGCTGTGTGATGAGTCTATGGGTCGCTGCTGTCTGATGAGTCTATGGGTCTCTGCTGTGTGATGAGTCTGTGGGTCTCTGTGTGAGTCTGTGGGTCTCTGCTGTGTGATGAGTCTATGGGTCGCTGCTGTCTGATGAGTCTATGGTCTCTGCTGTGTGATGAGTCTATGGGTCTCTGTGATGAGTCTGTGGGTCTCTGTGTGAGTCTGTGGCTCTCTGCTCTGTGATGAGTCTATGGTCTCTGCTGTGTGATGAGTCTGTGGGTCTCTGTGTGAGTCTGTGGGTCTCTGCTGTGTGATGAGTCTATGGGTCGCTGCTGTGTGATGAGTCTATGGGTCTCTGCAGTGTGATGAGTCTATGGTCTCTGCGTGATGAGTCTGTGGGTCTCTGCTGTGTGATGAGTCTATGGGTCTCGTGATGAGTCTGTGGGTCTCTGCTGTGTGATGAGTCTATGGGTCTCTGTGTGATGAGTCTATGGGTCTCTGCTGTGTGATGAGTCTGTGGGTCTCTGCTGTGTGATGAGTCTGTGGGTCTCTGCTGTGTGATGAGTCTATGGGTCTCTGCTGTGTGATGAGTCTGTGGGTCTCTGCTGTGTGATGAGTCTATGGCTCTCTGCTGTGTGATGAGTCTATGGCTCTCTGCTGTGTGAGTCTGTGGGTCTCTGTGTGATGAGTCTGTGGTCTCTGCTGTGTGATGAGTCTATGGCTCTCTGCTGTGTGTGAGTCTGTGGTCTCTGCTGTGTGATGAGTCTGTGGGTCTCTGCTGTGTGATGAGTCTATGGCTCTCTGTGTGAGTCTGTGGGTCTCTGCTGTGTGATGAGTCTATGGGTCTCTGCTGTGTGATGAGTCTGTGGGTCTCTGCTGTGTGATGAGTCTATGGCTCTCTGCTGTGTGTGTCTGTGGGTCTCTGCTGTGTGATGAGTCTGTAGGTCTCTGCTGTGTGATGAGTCTATGGCTCTCTGTGTGAGTCTGTGGGTCTCTGCTGTGTGATGAGTCTATGGCTCTCTGCTGTGTGATGAGTCTGTGGGTCTCTGTGTGAGTCTGTGGGTCTTGTGTGATGAGTCTGTGGGTCTCTGCTGTGTGATGAGTCTATGGCTCTCTGCTGTGTGATGAGTCTGTGGGTCTCTGTGTGAGTCTGTGGGTCTCTGCTGTGTGATGAGTCTGTGGCTCTCTGCTGTGTGATGAGTCTATGGCTCTCTGCTGTGTGTGAGTCTGTGGGTCTCTGTGTGAGTCTTTGGGTCTCTGCTGTGTGATGAGTCTGTGGCTCTCTGTGATGAGTCTGTGGCTCTCTGCTGTGTGAGTCCGAGTCTCCACCTTGGCCTGGGAGTCCTCCAGCATCTCCTCCAATTCGACGTCGCGACCTGAACGTGGCCGGGCGCCGCTGCCGTTGGCGAGGTCGGCGGGTCCCTCGTGGTTTTTCCGGTCACTCAGCAGACGCATCAGCTTGGTCGCCATCCTGCCGGGCNGGGGGGGGGGTGATGCAGCGCAGACGTTGACGTCACCACGGTGATCACCGTCACCACCATCACCACCGTCACCACCATCACCACCGTCACCACCACCGTCACCANCACCACCACCGCCACCACCACNACCACCGTCACCACCCGCCGTCACCACGTCACCGCATCAGCTTGGTCGCCATCCTGCCGGGCNGGGGGGGGGGGTAATGCAGCGCAGACGTTGACGTCACCACGGTGACCACCGCCATCACCATCACCACCGTCACCACCGTCACCATCACCACCATCATCACCACCACCACCGTCACCACCACCACCGTCACCACCGCCACCACCGCCACCACCACCGTCACCACCGTCACCACCGCCGTCACCGCCGTCACCACCGTCACCACCGTCACCACCGTCACCACCGTCACCACCGTCACCACCGTCACCACCGCCATCCCCGCCACCACCACCGTCACCACCACCACCACCACCACCGTCACCACCACCACCACCGTCACCACCACCACCACCGTCACCACCGTGTACGTGTACGTGTGTGTGCGTGTGTGTGTGCGTGTGTGTGTACGTGTGTGTGTGTAGGTGTGTGTGTGTACTGTGTGTGTGTGTAGCACTGTGTGTGTGTGTTGTG
>WFAB01002020.1:32500-64840 GCA_018977245.1 Lethenteron camtschaticum
TCATCATCATCATCAACACCAGCATCACCGTCATCACCACCACCACCATCATCATCACCACCACCATCATCACCATCAACACCACCATCTTCATCACAGCCACCACCGTCACCATCATCAACCCCAACACGCGACACCGCCTGGCGCTCACACACATCACAGCCTGCGCCGCTACCGTCACCACCCCATCGTCATCACAGCCACCATCATCACCATCATCACCACCACCATCATCACTGCCACCATCATCATCACCACCGCCACCATCAACACCACCGCTACCATCATCAACCAAACGCACCACCGAGTGATGTGAATGAGTGTGAGTGAGTGAGCTGGTGAATNTGAGTGAGTGGGTCCGAGTGAGTGAGTGTGAGTGAATGAGTCTGAGTGAAAGTGAGTGAGTGGGTCTGAGTGAGTGTGAGTGAGTGGGTCTGAGTGAGTGGAGTGAATGAGTGGGTCTGAGTGTGAGTGAGTGACACTGAGTGACGATGAGTGACCAGGGTGGTGGGGCTGCTTGCACCGCCCTCACTGTGTGAGTGAGTGTGAGGAGTGAATGAGTGAGTGTGTGAGTGAATGAGTGAGTGAGTGAATGAGTGAGTGAATGTGAGTGAATGAGTGAGTGTGAGTGAGTGNGAGTGAATGAGTGAGGTTGAATGTGAGTGAATGAGCGAGTGTGAGGTGAATGAGTGGTCAAGTTGAATGTGAGTGAATCTAAGTGAGTGAGTGTGATGTGCGATTGAATCAGTGGCGAGTGAATGAGTGAGTGAGTGAGCGAGTGAGTGACCTGGCTGAGCGTGTGGTGAGGCGGCGCCGTCGCTGCTGCTGACATGTCCCTGACGGGAAGGTCGTAGGCCGTTCGTCCGCCATGCTGCAGCTGCTGGTGTCCGGAGCAGGGGGACACCACCATGGCACCAGGTANCATGGTCACCGTCATCATCATCACCACCATCGTCAGCGGCCATGGTCACCTCATCATCATCACCACCATCGTCACCATGGCACCCTCATCATCACCATGGTCAATGTCACATGGTCACCATTACCATCATCTCATCACCACCNTCGTCACATGGTCACCTCATCANCATCACCACCATCGTCACCATGGCACCCACCACCATGGTACCATGTCACCATCGTCATCATCATCACCACCATCGTCACCATTGTACCATCATCANCATCCCATCGTCACCTCGTCACCACCACAACCTCATCGCCCGACATCATTACCCATCATCACGACCAGTCATCAACACCATCAACAGCCATCATCATCTCATCATCGTCACNGTCATCACAACACTTTCACCACACCACCACCAATTCCGCCATTCACCACAAAGTGACGGTGATGTCGTCACCGCTGTGCCAGGCTAGGTGCAGGAGGAGGTCACGAGACAGACCAGCAGGTGCCGTGGGTTGACTGCTGTGCCAGGCTAGGTGCAGGAGGCAGACCAGCAGGTGCCGTGGGTTGACTGCTGTGCCGGGCTAGGTGCAGGAGGTCACGGGACAGACCCAGCAGGTGCCATGGGTTGACTGCTGTGCCAGGCTAGGTGCAGGAGATCACGGAAGAAGTGCCGTGGGCTCTCCGCTGNGCAGGAGGTCACGGGACAGACCCAGCAGGTGCCGTGGTTGACTGCTGTGCCAGGCTAGGTGCAGAGGAGGTCACGGGACAGACCCAGCAGGTGCATGGGTTGACTGCTGTGCCAGGCTAGGTGCAGGAGGAGGTCACGGGACAGACCAGCAGGTGCCGTNGGTTGACTGCTGTGCCAGGCTAGGTGCAGGAGGAGGTCACGGCACAGACCCAGCAGGTGTCGTGGGTTGACTGCTGTGCCAGGCTAGGTGCAGGAGGTCACGGGACAGACCAGCAGGTGCCGTGGGTTGACTGCTGTGCCAGGCTAGGTGCAGGAGGAGGTCACGGGACAGACCAGCAGGTGCCATGGGTTGACTGCTGTGCCAGGCTAGGTGCAGAGGAGGTCACGGGACAGACCCAGCAGGTGCCATGGGTTGCCTGCTGTGCCAGGCTAGGTGCATGAGACAGACCCAGCAGTGCCGTGGGTTGACTGCTGTGCCAGGCTAGGTGCAGGAGGAGGAGGTCACGGACAGACCCAGCAGTGCCATGGGTTGACTGCTGTGCCAGGCTAGGTGCAGGAGGAGGTCACGGACAGACCCAGCAGGTGCCATGGTTGACTGCTGTGCCAGGCTAAGTGCAGGAGGAGGTCACCGGACAGACCCAGCAAGTGCCATGGGTTGACTGCTGTGCCAGGCTAGTGCAGGAGGAGGTCACGGGACAGACCCAGCAGTGCCATGGGTTGACTGCTGTGCCAGGCTAGGTGCAGGAGGAGGAGGTCACGGGACAGACCCAGCATGTGCCGTGGGTTGACTGCTGTGCCAGGCTAGGTGCAGGAGGTCACGGGACAGACCCAGCAGGTGCCATGGGTTGACTGCTGTGCCAGGCTAGGTGCAGGAGGAGGAGGTCGCGGGACAGACCCAGCAGGTGCCATGGGTTGACTGCTGTGCCAGGCTAGGTGCAGGAGGAGGTCACGGGACAGACCCAGCAGGTGCCGTGGGTTGACTGCTGTGCCAGGCTAGGTGCAGGAAGAGGTCACGGACAGACCCAGGGTGCCGTGGGTTGACTGCTGTGCCAGGCTAGGTGCAGGAGGAGGTCACGGACAGACCCAGCAGGTGCCGTGGGTTGACTGCTGTGTCAGGCTAGGTGCAGGAGGAGGTCACGGGACAGACCCAGCAGGTGCTGTGGGTTGACTGCTGTGCCAGGCTAGGTGCAGGAGGAGGTCACGGACAGACCCACACGCAGGCTAGGTGCATGGAGGAGGTCACGGGACAGACAGCAGGTGCCATGGGTTGTGCTGTGCCAGGCTAGGTGCAGGAGGAGGAGTCGCNGGACAGACCCAGCAAGCGCCATGGGTTGACTGCTGTGCCAGGCTAGGTGCAAGAGCTGTAAGTCTCCTTTTGCACGTGGTAAGAACGTTACGCCAAACAAACATCACACACACAGTTATCAGTGCAAAGTACAATAAAGTTAAANAATTATCCCTGTAAGAAGAAGCAGGCCAAACCAGCACTGATATTCTAATTATTATAAACTTATACTTAGAAGCGACTTGTATAGTCCATCATTGTTGTTTGTGTGTGTCTGTGTGGTTACGGTTAACTCCCCCGCTATTGAAGCATTTAATTAGTTTTTATTCAGTTAAACGTCTTATTATTCCGTTTCGTCCACGTTGCTAAGGGCCCCGAACCCCGAGAAAATGAAGCCTGCGGCCTTGCCTAGATTATCGCGCCGCCTCGCACGACACTCGCGCCCGCCGGGCCGCCCACCCCACNCCCCCCCCCCCCACCCCACCTCGTTGTTCGCGAAATCCTCGAACGCCCTCGATCAACCTCCACGACAGGATGAGGAGGAGGATGATGGAGAGATGGGGGGGGAGGTGGTTGAGAATAATCCACAACGCTGGCCGGTCNAAAAATAAAAAACGCAACTCAGGGCAAGGCCGTTGCTGGGAGCAGGAACCGTTGCTAGGGAGGTGGGGGTGGCGGGGGAGGGGAGGGGGGTCTCTGCTGTGTGATGAGTCTATGGGTCTCTGCTGTGTGAGTCTATGGGTCTGTGTGTGAGTCTATGGGTCTCTGTGTGAGTCTATGGGTCTCTGTGTGAGTCTATGGGTCTCTGTGTGAGTTTATGGGTCTCTGTGTGAGTCTATGGGTCTCTGCTGTGTGTGTGAGTTATGGGTCTCTGTGTGAGTCTATGGTCTCTGTGTGAGTCTATGGGTCTCTGTGTGAGTCTATGGGTTGCTGTGTGAGAGTCTATGGGTCTCTGTGTGTGTGAGTTTATGGGTCTCTGTGTGAGTCTGTGGGTCTCTGTGTGAGTCTATGGGTCTCTGCTGTGTGTGAGTCTATGGGTCTCTGTGATGAGTCTGTGGGTCTCTGCTGTGTGTGAGTCTATGGGTCTCTGTGAGTCTATGGGTCTCTGCTGTGTGTGAGTCTATGGGTTTGTGTGAGTCTATGGGTCTCTGTGTGAGTCTATGGGTCTCTGTGTGAGTCTGTGGGTCTCTGTGTGTGTCTATGGTTTGTGTGAGTCTATGGCTCTCTGTGTGTGATGAGTCTGTGGGTCTCTCTGTGTGAGTCTATGGGTCTCTGTGTGAGTCTGTGGGTCTCTGTGTGTGATGAGTCTGTGGGTCTCTGTGTGTGAGTCTATGGCTCTCTGCTGTGTGATGAGTTTATGGCTCTCTGCTGTGTGTGAGTTTATGGGTCTGTGTGTGAGTCTGTGGGTCTCTGTGTGAGTCTATGGGTCTCTGTGTGAGTCTATGGCTCTCTGTGNTGAGTTTATGGGTCTCTGTGTGAGTCTGTGGGTTTCTGTGTGAGTCTATGGGTCTCTGTGTGAGTTTATGGGTCTCTGCTGTGTATGAGTCTATGGGTCTCTGCTGTGTATGAGTTTATGGGTCTCTGCTGTGTGTGAGTCTATGGGTCTCNGCTGTGTGTGAGTCTTGGGTCTGTGTGAGTCTGTGGGTCTCTGCTGTGTGATGAGTCTATGGGTCTCTTGTGGGTCTCTGCTGTGTGATGAGTTGGGTTCTGTGTGATGAGTCTATGGCTCTCTGCTGTGTGATGAGTTTATGGCTCTCTGCTGTGTGATGAGTTTATGGGTCTCTGCTGTGTGATGAGTCTGTGGGTCTCTGTGTGAGTCTATGGGTCTCTGTGATGAGTCTTGGCTCTCTGCTGNGTGATGAGTTTATGGGTCTCTGTGATGAGTCTGTGGGTCTCTGTGATGGTCTATGGGTCTCGTGATGAGTTTATGGGTCTCTGTGATGGTCTATGGTCTCTGTGATGGTTTATGGGTCTCGTGATGGTNTGTGGTTCTGTGTGTGAGTCTATGGGTCTCGTGATGATGGTTCTGGTGTAGTTGTGGGTTCGTGATGGTCTAGTTCGTGATGATCTGTGGGTTGTGATGATTGTGGGTCTCTGTGATGGTTATGGGTCTCGTGATGAGTCTATGGGTCTCTGTGTGTGAGTCTATGGGTCTCTGGATGAGTCTGTGGGTCTCTGTGTGAGTCTATGGCTCTCTGTGATGAGTCTGTGGTCTCTGTGATGAGTCTGTGGGTCTCTGTGATGAGTCTATGGGTCTCTGTGATGAGTCTGTGGGTCTNTGTGATGAGTCTGTGGTCTCTGTGATGAGTCTATGGGTCTCTGTGATGAGTCTGTGGGTCTCTGTGATGAGTCTGTGGGTCTCTATGAGTCTATGGGTCTCTGCTGTGTGATGAGTCTATGGCTCTGTGATGAGTCTATGGGTCTATGAGTCTACGGGTCTCTGTGATGAGTCTATGGCTCTCTGTGATGAGTCTATGGGTCTCTGTGATGAGTCTATGGGTCTCTGTGATGAGTCTATGGGTCTCTCTGTGTGATGAGTCTATGGCTCTGTGATGAGTCTATGGGTCTCTCTGTGTGATGAGTCTGTGGCTCTCTGTGATGAGTCTATGGCTCTCTGTGTGATGAGTCTATGGGTCTCTGTGTGAGTCTATGGGTCTCTGTGTGAGTCTATGGGTCTCTGTGTGAGTCTGTGGGTCTCTGTGTGAGTCTGTGGGTCTCTGTGTGAGTCTGTGGGTCTCTNCTGTGTGTGAGTCTATGGGTCTCTGTGTGTGAGTCTGTGGGTCTCTGTGTGAGTCTATGGGTCTCTGTGTGAGTCTATGGCTCTCTGAGTATATGGGTCTCTGCTTTGTGTGAGTCTATGGTCTCTGCTGTGTGTGAGTCTATGGGTCTCTGTGTGAGTCTATGGCTCTCTCTGTGTGTGTCTGTGGGTCTCTGTATGAGTCTATGGGTCTCTGTGTGAGTCTGTGGGTCTCTGTGTGAGTCTGTGCGTCTCTGTGTGAGTCTGTGGGTCTCTGTGTGAGTCTGTGTCTGTGTATGAGTCTGTGGGTCTCTATGTGTGAGTCTGTGGGTGTCTATGGGTCTCTGTGTGAGTCTATGGGTCTCTGTGATGAGTCTGTGGTCTCTGGTGAGTCTGTGGGTCTCTGTGTATGAGTCTATGGGTCTCTGTGTGTGTCTGTGGGTCTCTGTGTGAGTCTATGGGTCTCTGTGTGAGTCTATGGGTCTCTGTGTGATTTTGTGGGTCTCTGTGGTGTCTATGGGTCTCTGTGTGAGTCTATGGCTCTTGTGTGAGTCTATGGGTCTCTGTGTATGAGTCTATGGGTCTCTATGTGTGATGAGTCTATGGTCTCTCTGTGATGAGTCTATGGGTCTCTGTGTGAGTCTATGGGTCTCTGTGTGAGTCTATGGCTCTCTGTGTGGGTCTATGGGTCTCTGTGTGAGTCTATGGGTCTCTGTGTGAGTCTATGGCTCTCTGTGTGAGTCTATGGGTCTCTGTGTGAGTCTATGGGTCTCTGTGTGAGTCTATGGCTCTCTGTGTGAGTCTATGGGTCTGTGTGTGAGTCTTTGGGTCTCTGCTGTGTGATGAGTCTATGGCTCTCTGTGATGAGTCTATGGGTTTCTGTGTGAGTCTATGGGTCTCTGTGTGAGTCTATGGGTCTTTGTGTGAGTCTATGGCTCTCTGTGTGAGTCTATGGGTCTCTATGTGTGATGAGTCTATGCTCTGTGATGAGTCTATGGGTCTCTGTGATGAGTCTATAGGTCTCTGTGTGAGTCTATGGGTCTCTGTGTGAGTCTATGGGTCTCTGTGTGAGTCTATGGGTCTCTGTGAGTCTATGGGTCTCTGTGTGAGTCTATGGGTCTCTGTGATGAGTCTATGGGTCTCTGTGATGAGTCTATGGGTCTCCCCCACTGGAGATCTGTAAAAAAAATAGCTTCATATAGAAATAATTTAATAATTCGGGTCCTGTGGATTGAGAGGGATGGAGGGGGGGGTCGTAGTTCCGGGGGATGGGGGCGGGTGGCAGCGAAGAGGGGGATTGGGATGAAGGGGGCGGAGTTTTGGGGTTTGGGGATGAGGGGGGCGGGGTTCCGGGGACTGGGGGATGAGGGGGCGGGGTTCCGGGGACTGTGGGATGAGGGGGGCGGGGTTCCGGGGTTTGGGGATAAGGGGGCGGAGTTATGGGGTTTGTGGGATGAGGGGGGCGGGGTTCCGGGGCTTGGGGATGAGGGGCGGGGTTCTGGGGCTTTGGGGATGAGGGGCGGGGTTCCGGGGGTTTGGGGATGAGGGGGCGGGGTTCCGGGGTTTGGGGATGAGGGGGCGGGGTTCCGGGGCTTTGGGGATGAGGGGGGCGGAGTTTTGGGGTTTGGGGATGAGGGGGGCGGAGTTTTGGGGTTTGTGGGATGAGGGGGGCGGGGTTCCGGGGAACTGGGAGATGAGGGGGCGGGGTTCCGGGGGTTTAGGGATAAGGGGGCGGAGTTCCGGGGATTGGGGATGAGGGGGCGGGGTTCCGGGGGTTTGTGGGATGAGGGGGCGGAGTTCCGGGAGATTGTGGGTGAGGGGCGGGGCTCCGGGGGTTAAGGGGCGGGGCTCCGGGGGTTAAGGGGCGGGGCTGGGGGGCTGTGCGGAGACTCTCGCGAGGAGACGGCGGCCATCTCCGCTCCCGTTCCCGCTCCGCCGCGAGACTTGAGGTGACGCCTCCCGCCAACGCGAGACGCCTCACGGCGCGCGCTCGCTCGCGACTCATTCTCTCTCGACTCATTCTCTCTCATTCTATCTCGACTCATTCTCTCATTCTCTCGCGACTCATTCTCTCTCGACTCATTCTCTCTCGACTCATTCTCTCTCGACTCATTCTATCTCGACTCATTCTCTCTCGACTCATTCTCTCTCGACTCATTCTCTCTCGACTCATTCTCTCTCGACTCATTCTCTCTCGACTCATTCTCTCTCTCTCTCATTCTATCTCGACTCATTCTCTCTCGACTCACTCTCTCTCATTCTATCTCACTAATTCTCTCTTTCATTCTATCTCGACTCATTCTCTCCTCATTCTCTCGCTCGGTCTCAACTCATTCTCTCTCTCATTCTCTCTCGACTCATTCTCTCATTCTATCTCGACTCATTCTATCTCGACTCATTCTCTCGCTCGGTCTCAACTCATTCTCTCTCTCATTCTCTCTCATTCTCTCTCGACTCATTCTCTCTCATTCTCTCTCGACTCATTCTCTCTTTCATTCTATCTCTCCTCATTCTCTCCTCATTCTCTCGCTCGGTCTCAACTCATTCTCTCTCTCATTCTCTCGCTCGTTCTCGACTCATTCTCTCTTTCATTCTATCTCGACTCATTCTCTCCTCGTTCTCGACTCATTCTCTCTCTCATTCAAATCATTTTCTCTCTCTCATTCTCTCCCTCATTCTCACTCAACTAATTCTCTCATTCTATCTCGACTAATTTTCTCCTCATTCTCTCGCTCGTTCTCAACTCATTCTCTCTCATTCTCTCTCATTCTCTCTCGACTCATTCTCACTCGACTCATTCTCTCGCTCATTCTATCTCGACTCATTCTCTCTCATTCTCACTCAACTAATTCTCTCCTCATTCTCTCGCTCATTCGCTCGCTGCTATTATTATTTTTGTTATTATTATTTATTTATTTCCTTCGTGACTTTACCGAAAAACCGAAGAGTATCAATCTAACTCATTCTCTCTCGTCTCTGTCCCACCACTCTCTCCACCACTCTCGTCTGTCCCACCACTCTCGTCTGTCCCACCACTCTCGTCTGTCCCACCACTCTCTCCACCACTCTCGTCTGTCCCACCACTCTCTCCACCACTCTCGTCTGTCCCACCACTCTCTCACCACTCTCGTCTCTGTCCCACCACTCTCTCCACCACTCTCGTCTGTCCCACCACTCTCTCCACCACTCTCGTGTCTGTCCCACCACTCTCTCCACCACTCTCGTCTCTGTCCCACCACTCTCGTCTGTCCCACACTCTCTCCAACACCCTCGTCTCTGTCCCACCACTCTCTCCACCACTCTCGTCTCTGTCCCACCACTCTCTCCACCACCCTCGTCTCTGTCCCACCACTCTCTCCACCACTCGTCTCTGTCCCACCACTCTCTCCACCACTCTCGTCTGTCCCACCACTCTCTCCACCACTCGTCTCTGTCCCACCACTCTCTCCACCACTCTCGTCTCTGTCCCACCACTCTCTCCACCACTCTCGTCTGTCCCACACTCTCTCCACCACTCTCGTCTCTGTCCCACCACTCTCTCCACCACTCTCGTCTCTGTCCCACCACTCTCTCCACCACTCTCGTCTGTCCCACCACTCTCTCCACCACTCGTCTCTGTCCCACCACTCTCTCCACCACTCTCGTCTCTGTCCCACCACTCTCTCCACCACTCTCGTCTGTCCCACCACTCTCTCCACCACTCTCGTCTCTGTCCCACCACTCTCTCCACCACTCTCGTCTCTGTCCCACCACTCTCTCCACCACTCTCGTCTCTGTCCCACCACTCTCTCCACCACTCTCGTCTCTGTCCCACCACTCTCTCCACCACTCTCGTCTGTCCCACCACTCTCTCCACCACTCTCGTCTCTGTCCCACCACTCTCTCCACCACTCGTCTGTCCCACCACTCTCTCCACCACTCTCGTCTGTCCCACCACTCTCTCCACGCTCTCGGCTCTGTCCCACAACTCTACTTAGATACCCATAGAGATTCACACACACAGAGTCGCACACACACACACAGAGAAGACAGAGATAGCCCACTCCTGTGTGGCCACCGAGACCCACAGACACACGCAGACACACAGACACGTAGAGATAGAGACCCACAGACACACACAGAGAGACACATAGATACACATACAGAGACCCACAGATACATAGAGATTCATAGAGACCCATAGATATCCTCAGAGACTCACAGACACACCGAGACCCACAGACACACGCAGACACACACAGACACTCAAACAGACACACACAGACCCACAGACACAGACTAAACTATACACTAAACAATGTTCTTGTTACCTGTTGTAAGTTTCTGTGTATCGCTTTGTTCAAAAGCTAGCTGGCCATTACAAGTGGATATCAGATCAAGCAAGTGGTTGCTATCATCATCATCGTGGATATTTATAGCAGCAGACATTAACATCTAGTCACCGTGATGATGATGAGAGAGACACAGACTCCACATAGACCTCCTGTAGACCAGGCGAGGTAGTCAACATCTCCTAGCCACCGTGATGATGATGATGATGAGAGAGAAAGCAGACTCCACGACTTCCTGTAGACCAGGCGAGGTAGTCAACATCTCCTAGCCACCGTGATGATGATGAGAGAGACGCAGACTCCACATAGACCTCCTGTAGACCAGGCGAGGTAGTCAACATCTCCTAGCCACCGTGATGATGATGATGAGAGACAGACTCCACGTAGACCTCCTGTAGACCAGGCGAGGTAGTCAACATCTCCTAGCCACCGTGATGATGAGAGACGCAGACTCCACATAGACCTCCTGTAGACCAGGCGAGGTAGTCAACATCTCCTAGCCACCGTGATGATGATGATGAGAGAGAAACGCAGACTCCACATAGACCTCCTGTAGACCAGGCGAGGTAGTCAACATCTAGCCACCGTGATGATGATGATGAGAGAGACGCAGACTCCAAATATACAGCAGCATGAGTCAGGGTCGGGATGGAACCCACGACCTCCTGCCTACCAGGTGAGGTAGTCAAGTTAATTTATTTGGTATAGCCCTGTGAGCCATTCGGCTCTTGAATCGGGTGCAACCGCAACAAACAAAAAACAAAAACATGAACAAGAAAACATCTTAAAGTGAATATGTGACTTTGTGCAAACAGAAAATCCAAGAAAAGACAGCAAAATATTGCAGAAAAAGCACCGCACACCAACGCTGGTGTAAAAATCCCAGTGGATGCAAGTCAACAACAACCACAAGACAATTTAGATTAAGGCCATCAGTCTAACTCTGTACTACAACAAACAAACATGGCCAAACCAATACACTTTTCGAAAATCACCAAAATAAAGCCATGAAACAGTGATCATAGAAACTGTGACCGAATTTTCACAATAAACGATGTAAACAACATGAATTACCAAACTCTGCAGCCATAGCTGGCTGCATGAGTCACTCCACAACAGCAGGAGCATCAGTCGGAGTGTCAACATTTTAACAACATCTCCCAGCCACCGTGATGATGATGAGAGAGACGCAGACTCCACATAGACCTCCTGTAGACCAGGCGAGGTAGTCAGCATCTCCCAGTCACCGTGATGATGATGAGAGAGAGAGACGCAGACTCCACATAGACCTCCTGCAGACCAGGCGAGGTAGTCAACATCTAGCCACCGTGATGATGATGATGAGAGAGACGCAGACTCCACATAGACCTCCTGCTACCAGGCGAGGTAGTCAACATCTCCCAGCCACCGTGATGATGATGATGATGAGAGAGACGCAGACTCCACATAGACTTCCTGTAGACTAGGCGAGGTAGTCAACATCTCCCAGGGCTCGAACCCACGACCTCCTGCCTACCAGGCGAGGTAGTCAGCATCTCCCAGTCACCGTGATGATGATGAGAGAGAGAGACGCAGACTCCACATAGACCTCCTGCAGACCAGGCGAGGTAGTCAACATCTAGCCACCGTGATGATGATGATGATGAGAGAGACGCAGACTCCACATAGACCTCCTGCCTACCAGGCGAGGTAGTCAACATCTCCAGCCACCGTGATGATGATGATGATGAGAGAGACGCAGACTCCACATAGACTTCCTGTAGACTAGGCGAGGTAGTCAACATCTCCCAGGGCTCGAACCCACGACCTCCTGCCTACCAGGCGAGGTAGTCAACATCTCTCAGCCACCGTGATGATGATGATGATGAGAGAGACGCAGACTCCACATAGACCTCCTGTAGACCAGGCGAGGTAGTCAACATCTCCTAGCCAGCGTGGCCACACAGGAGTGGGCTATCTCTGTCTTCTCTGTGTGTGTGTGTGCGACTCTGTGTGTGTGTGTGCGACTGTGCGACTCTGTGTGTGTGCGACTCTGTGTGTGTGCGACTGTGCGACTCTGTGTGTGTGCGACTGTGTGTGTGTGTGTGTGCGACTCTGTGTGTGTGCGACTCTGTGTGTGTGCGACTCTGTGTGTGTGTGTGTCTGTGTGCGAGTCTCAGGCGTTGAGGGTTTTTTTATTTTTTGATGTTTCTCGGCTCAGGGGTTGTCCTTCGGGATTCGCATTCTCAACCACCTCTTCCTCCTCCATCTCTCCCTCCTCCTCATCATCCTCCTCGCCGTGGAGGTTGCTCGAGGGCGTTCGAGGATTGCTGCGAACAACGAAGATGATGGAGGACGTGATCAGCATGGCCGTGTCCGGCATCGACGCGGGACACAGCGGTGTGTGACTGTGTGTGTGTGACTGTGTGTGTGTGACTGTGTGTGTGTGACTGTGTGTGTGTGTGTCTGTGTGACTGTGTGTGATGGGGCAGTTGTGGAGAGAGTGGAGAGTTTCCCATACCTGGGCAGTGTGCTTATGACCGGCTCCAGTCTATCAGCAGAGGTCTCACTCCGAATCAGTCGAGCGGCAATATCTTTTCATCGGTTGCGTAACGCTGTGTGGAAGCTACCTGGTCTGTCGCTCCGCACGAAGCTTCAGGTCTTCTCGGCCACGGTCATTCCTCCCTTCTCTACGCTTGCGAGACGTGGACCCCCCTAGTGGAGCATCTTCGCCGGTTGGAAACATTTAGGCTGGCCTGCCTACGATCCATCCTGGATTTAACCAGGCTGGATTGTGTGAGGAGCTCACAAATCCTTGAAAGATCTGGGCAAAGTCCCATCGGTGAGCTCCTCCGGCAGGCAAGGCTGCGTTGGCTGGGTCATGTAGCCCGCATGCCCAGCCACCGCATGCCTAAACAGCTTTTGTTCGGCCGGATCGAGGGGGCTAGACGGGCGCGGCACGGGCTGGAGAAGAGATGGAGTGATGTGGTACAGGAGGACGTGGAGCTGAGTGGACTTGCCGATGACTGGTACCAGCGGTGTCAAGATCGGCCTCAGTGGAGGAGGCTCGTGAAGGACGCTACTGGGCAGTTGGAGGCAGTCGCCCTCCAACAACAACGGAGGGCGGAGGAGCGACGCTCACAACAACGAGCGGAGCGCCGGGTGGCTAAAGCACAGCAAGTTGGTACAGTAGGGGGCACAGGTGGTGCATCAGCCAGTCATCTCGGTCATCTCGGTCAGTCGACCCGTGGCACCTGCTGGGTCTGCCCCGTGACCTCCTGCCAGCGGGCTTTCGAAACTTCACGTGGCCTCAAGGTGCACTTGGCCTGGCACAAGCATCGTGGTGACGTCACCGCCACTTAGTGGCGAATGGCGGTTGTTGTTGTTGTTGTGTGACTGTGTGACTGTGTGTGTGTGACTGTATGTGTGACTGTGTGTGACTGTGTGTGTGTGTCTGTGTGTCTGTGTGTGACTGTGTGACTGTGTGTGTGTGATTGTGTCTGTGTGTGATTGTGTGTGTGTGTGTGTGACTGTGTATGTGACTGTGTGTGTGACTGTGTGTGTCTGTGTGTGCGTGACTGTGTGTGTCTGTGTGTGCGTGACTATGTGACTGTGTGTGTCTGTGTGTCTGTGCGTGTCTGTGTGTGATTGTGTGTGTGTGTGCTAGTGTGTGTACACACTGTGTGTGTGTGTGCTAGTGTGTGTGTACACACTGTGTGTGTGTGACTGTGTGTGTGACTGTGTGTGTGTGACTGTATGTGTGTGTGACTGTGTGTACACACTGTGTGTGTGTGTGTGTGTACGTGTGTGTGTGCGTGTGTGTGTACACACTGTGTGTGTGCGTGTGTGTGTACACACTGTGTGTGTGCGTGTGTGTGTACACACTGTGTGTGTGCGTGTGTGTGTACACACTGTGTGTGTGCGTGTGTGTGTACACACTGTGTGTGTGCGTGTGTGTGTACACACTGTGTGTGTGACTGTGTGTGTGTACACACTGTGTTTGTGACTGTGTGTGTGTGACTGTGTGTGTGACTGTGTGTGTGTGCTAGTGTGACTGTGTGACTGTGTGTGCGTGCTAGTGTGACTGTGTGACTGTGTGTGCATGTGTCTCTCTCCGCGTGTGGCGCTACCAGCGGAGGAGCTGGTGCCCACAGCGGTGACGGTAACGCCGACACCGTCACCACCATCACAGCGGTGACGGTGGCAGCACCGCTGGAGCCGCCGCTCAAACGCCCGCGCCTCCAGATTTTCGCCGGCACCGGCAGAGAGGGCACAGATGACGCCAGCCTCAGGGTCAGAACCATCACACAGCAGAGAGCCATAGACTCATCACACAGCAGAGAGCCACAGACTCATCACACATCAGAGACCCATAGACTCGTCACACAGCAGAGACCCATAGACTCGTCACACAGCAGAGACCCATAGACTCGTCACACAGCAGAGAGCCATAGACTCGTCACACAGCAGAGACCCATAGATTCATCACACAGCAGAGACCCATAGACTCATCACACAGCAGAGACCCACAGACTCATCACACAGCAGAGACCCACAGACTGATCACACAGCAGAGACCCACAGACTCATCACACAGCAGAGACCCATAGACTCATCACACAGCAGAGACTCATAGAATCATCACACAGAGACACACAGATTCGCCACACAGAGACCCATAGACTCATCACACAGCAAAGAGCCATAGACTCATCACACAGCAAAGAGCCATAGACTCATCACACAGCAGAGACCCACAGACTCATCACACAGCAGAGACCCATAGACTCATCACACAGCAGAGACCCATTGATTCATCACACAGAGACACACAGATTTGCCACACAGATACCCATAGATTCATCACACAGCAGAGACCCATAGACTCATCACACAGAGACACAGATTCGCCACGCAGATACCCATAGACTCATGACACATCAGAGACCCACAGACTCGCACAGCAGAGACCCACAAACTCATCACACAGCAGAGACCCACAGACTCAGTTTTCTTTCTGTCTGCCCACCCGTGTCTCGTGCCGTGCAGGCCTTGCTGGTGGGCCTTCACGAGGCGGTGTGCGTCCGCCTGGAGGCCGTGGAGGCCCGGCTCCTGGCCCTGGAGTCGCGCTGCGGCCACGTCGAGGAAAAGTTGAGCCTCGTGCTCCTGGGCAGGGCCGGCGGTGGTGGCGGTGGTGGCGGTGGTGGCGGTGGTGGCGGTGGTGGCGGTGTGGCCGGGGCACCCACCGTGTCTATGCAGGCCGGCTCGCCCTGGGGCGTCACACACTCCTCCATGAAAGTTCGCAGGTCGGCATTGGGCGAGGGAGGGGGAGAGTCGGAGAGAGCCGTAGACTCATCACAGAGAGCCATAGACTCATCACACAGCAGAGAGCCATAGACTCATCACACAGCAGAGACCCATAGACTCATCACAGAGCAGAGACCCATAGGCTCATCACACAGCAGAGACCCATAGACTCATCACACAGCAGAGACCCATAGGCTCATCACACAGCAGAGAGCCATAGACTCATCACACAGCAGAGACCCACAGACTCATCACAGAGACCCACAGACTCATCACAGAGACCCACATTCTCGGTCTAATTTCTGCGTCCACCTCCTCCCCCTCACCGCCAGCGCCGTGCCGGGCCGGCGCCACGCCCCGGTCTTGGTGAAGGTGCCGGAACCTTCGGCGGCGGCGGTGACGGCAGCGGCCGTGGCCACGATGGCGGCGGCGGTGGCGGTGGAGGAGGCGGAGACGGAGATGGAGCCGGTGCGCCTTCAGGTAACTTTACCGGTGACGTCACGTAGAAGGAAAATAATAAAACAACAAAAATAAAACATAATAAAATAATTCTCACGACGTTTCGTTGTGGCCGAAACGTCGTGAGAATTATTTTATTATGTTTTATTTTTGTGGCCGAAACGTCGTGAGAATTGTATTTTGTAATGTTTTATTTTTATTGTTTTATTATTTTCCTTCTACGTGACTTTACCGAAAGAACCAAGAAGATGAATCGCTGCTGCAGTCACGAAAGCTTTAAATCGAAATTTACCGGTGACCTTTGGCGGGTTTCCTTTGACGTGTGTGTGTGTGTGCGTGTGTGTGTGCGTGTGTGTGTACGTGCGTGTGTGCGTACGTGTGTGCGTACGTGTGTACGTGTGTGCGTGTGTGTGTGTACGTGTGTGTGAACGTGTGTGTGAACGTGTGTGTGTGCGTGTGTGTGTGTGTGTGTGCGTGTGTGTGTGCGTGTGTGTACGTGTGTGTGTACGTGTGTGTGTGCGTGTGTGTACGTGTGTGTGTGTTCACGTGTGTGTGAACGTGCGTGTGTGCGCGTGTGTGTGTGTGCGTGTGCGTGTGTGTGTGTACGTGTGTGTGTGTGTACGTGTGTGTGTGTGTGTTCACGTGTGTGTGTACGTGCGTGTGTGTTCGTGTGTGTACGTGTGTGTGTACGTGTGTGCGTACGTGTGTTCGTGTGTGTACGTGTGTGTGTACGTGTGTGTGTGTGCGCGTGTGTGCGCGTGTGTGCGTGTGCGCGTGTGTGCGCGTGTGTGTGTGTACGTGTGTGTGTACGTGTGTGTGTGCGTGTGTGTGTGTGTGCGTGTGTGTGTGTGTTCACGTGTGTGTGTGCGCGTGTGTACGTGTGTGCGTGTGTGTGTTCACGTGTGTGTGTGTTCACGTGTGTGTGTACGTGCGTGTGTGCATGTGTGTGTACGTGTGTGCGTGTGTGTGTGTTCACGTGTGTGTGAACGTGCGTGTGTGCGCGTGTGTGCGTGTGTGCGTGTACGCGTACATGTGTGCGTGCGCACAGGAAGAGTTGGAGGAGGAGGAGGATGAGGATCATCATCATCATCATCAGCAGCAGCAGGAGGAGCAGCAGGAGGAGGATGAGGTGGAGGTGGAGGAGGGAGGGGTGGAGGTGGTGACAGCGGCTCCGATGCCGCGATGGTGGACGCACTTCGCTCGCCCTCCGGCAGCCAATCGGGAGACGCCGCCACGGGGGGGGGGGCGGCCGGGGAGTTGTGGGGGGGGGGCGGGGGAGCGGTGGAAACTTCCACCCCAGCGTGACACTCATCACGCTCAACAGCGAGGGTGAGGCGCTTGGGTCGACGCACAGCCGGTCGATCGCTGAGTGACACACTCACCCATCCACTCATCCACTCACCCACTCACTCAAACACTCACTCACCACTCACTCACCTACTCAACCACTCATTCAACCACCCACTCACTCAACCACTCACTCAACCACTCACCCACCCACTCACCCACTACCACCCACTCACCCACCCACTCACCCACCCACTCACTCACCTNCCCACCCACTCACCCACCCACTCACCACTCACCCACCCACCCACCCACAACCCCCCGCAGAAGATTTCCCGGATGGCACGTGGCTGGGTGACGAGTCTGACGTGGAGCTGCGCGTGCGCTGCCCCATCGCGCACTCACTCACCCACTCACTCACTCATCCACCACTCACTCACCCACTCACTCACTCACTCACCCACTCACTCACCCACTCACTCACCCACTCATCCACCCACTCAACCACCCACCCACTCACTCATTAACCCACCTACTCACTCACCCACTCACCCATTCACTCACCCAACCACTCACCCACTCACCCACCCACCACTCACCACCCACTCACCACCCCTCTCCTCCATCCACTCACCCACCCACCCACTCACCCACCCACCCACTCAACCACCCACTCACCACCCACTCACCCCACCCACCCACCCACTCACCCACCCACTCACCCACCCACCCACTCATCACCCCTCTCCTCCACCCACCCACCCACTCACCCACCCACTCACCCACCACTCACCCACCCACCCACAACCCCCCGCAGAGGATTTCCCGGATGGCACGTGGCTGGGCGACGAGTCTGACGTGGAGCTGCGTGTGCGCTGCCCATCACGTACTCACTCACCCACTCACTCATCCACCCACTCACTCACTCAATCATCCACCCACTCAATCACTCAACCACTCACCCACTCACTCATCCACCCACTCACCCACCTCACCCACCCACTTACTCACTGACCCACTCACCCATTCACTCACTCATCCACTCACCCACTCACCCACTCACCCACCCACTCACCCACTCATCACTCCTCTTCTCCATCCACCCACTCACCCACTCATCCACCCACCCACCAACCACTCGCCCACCAACCCACTCACCCACCCCCCACCCCCCGACCACTCACTCACCCACCCACTCACCCACCCACTNACCCACTCACCCACCCACCCACCCACTCACCCACCCACTCACCACCCACCCACCCCCCCACCCACCCACAACCCCCACAGAGGATTTCCCGGACGGCACGTGGCTGGGCGACGAGTCTGACGTGGAGCTGCGTGTGCGCTGCCCCATCACGCCGGGGACCTCCTGCACGTGACGGCCGCTTGCCCCACGCCCGAGAAGATGGCGCTCACCCTCCTGGACCACCTGTTCCACCGCGAGGTGCAGGCCGCCAGCAACCTGTCGGGTCTCGGGCGCCACGGCAAGAAGCAGCTGGACCCGCTCATGGTCTACGGCATCCGCTGTGAGTTGCCGTGGGGCGGTGGTGGTGGTGGTGGTGGTGTGGGGTGGGTGGGGTGGTGGGTGGTGGTGGTGGTGGGTGGTAGGGAGTGGGTGGGTGGGTGGTGGTGGTGGTGGGTGGGGTGGGTGCGGGAGGTGGGTGGGTAGCTGAGTGAGTGGGGTGGGTGGAGTGGGTTGGGGGGTCGATGGGGTGGTGGTGGGTTGGGTGGGTGGGTGGTTGGGGTGGGCGCAGAGAGGGTGGGTGGTGGGTAGGGGGTGAGTGGGTGGGGTAGGTAGGGTGGGCGCAGAGAGGGTGGGGGTGGTGGTGGGTGGGGTGGGTGGGGGGGGGTGTTAGTGGGAGTGTCCCATTGTATACTCACAAATCGTAACCTCCCTCTCTCCATCCTCCACCACCACCTGCACCACCACAACAACCACCACCACCACCTGCACCACCACAACAACCACCACCACCACGCCGACCGTGACGCAGGCCACCTCTTCCACAATTGGCATTGCCAGTGTGACTGGTACCGCATCAAGCAGAGCATCGACTCCAAGTGCCGCACCGCCTGGCGGCGCAAGCAGCGTGGCCAGAGCCTCGCCGTCAAGGGTACGGGCAGCGGCGGCGGCGGTGGCGGTGACAGCGGCGGTGCGGGATACCAGCGGTGGTGCAGACGCAGCGGCGGTCGTGCCGCACACGCGGCGGTGTGGGGGAGGTGAGGGTGGTGGTGAGGGTGGTGGTGTGTGGATGGTGAGGGTGGTGGTGGTGAGGAGGGTGGTGATGGCGGTGATGGCGGTGGTGATGTGTGGTGATGGCGGTGATGGTGGTGGTGATGTGTGGTGATGGTGGTGGTGATATGTGGTGATGGTGGTGGTGATGGTGGTGCGACAGGGAGCTCTGGTCATTTATCATCTATTAGTAGTTCGTGAAGCCTTCAATAGCTGTACCGGGGGAATTTCCATTTGGTACAGATACAATGGGAGGCTGATCGACGCCCGGGTGCGATCAAGGGATGGCTCCCTATTGGTCAACCACGTTATGTATGCCGATGATTTGGTAATAGCTGCTCATTCAGAAGAGGAGTTGGAGACGCTGCTGCTGAGACTGGAGCGTGCCACTAAGAGGTGGGGCCTTACCATCAGCCCCACCAAAACTAAGCACCTGCCTGGGTATTTTGTACCATCGGACACTCCACCCCACAACTCCCAATCGGTGATGGGGCAGTTGTGGAAAGAGTGGAGTTTCCCATACCTGGGCAGTGTGCTCATGACCGGCTCCAGCAGAGGTCTCACTCCGAATCAGTCGAGCGGCAATATCTTTTCATCGGTTGCGTAACGCTGTGTGGAAGCTACCTGGTCTGTCGCTCCGCACGAAGCTTCAGGTCTTCTCGGCCACGGTCATTCCCTCCCTTCTCTACGCTTGCGAACGTGGACCCCCCTAGTGGAGCATCTTCGCCGGTTGGAAACATTTAGGCTGGCCTGCCTACGATCCATCCTGGGTTTAACCAGGCTGGATTGTGTGAGGAGCTCAAAATCCTTGAAAGATCTGGGCAAAGTCCCATCGGTGAGCTCCTCCGGCAGGCAAGGCTGCGTTGGCTGGGTCATGTAGCCCGCATGCCCAGCCACCGCATGCCTAAACAGCTTTTGTTCGGCCGGATCGAGGGGGCTAGACGGGCGCGGCATGGGCTAGAGAAGAGATGGAGTGATGTGGTACAGGAGGACGTGGAGCTGAGTGGCCGATGACTGGTACCAGCGGTGTCAAGATCGGCCTCAGTGGAGGAGGCTCGTGAAGGACGCTACTGGGCAGTTGGAGGCAGTCGCCCTCCAACAACAACGGAGGGCGGAGGAGCGACGCTCACAACAACGAGCGGAGTGCCGGGTGGCTAAAGCACAGCAAGTTGGTACAGTAGGGGGCACAGGTGGTGCATCAGCCAGTCATCTCGGTCATCTCAGTCAGTCGACCCGTGCACCCTGGTCTGCCCCGTGACCTCTTGTCAGCGGGCGTTCGACACTTCACGTGGCCTCAAGGTGCACTTGGCCAGGCACAAGCGTCGTGGTGATGTCACCGCCACTTAGTGGCGAATGGCGGTTGTTGATGTTGGTAGTGGTNATGTGATGATGTTGGTTGTGGTGATGATGATGGATGTGGTGGTGCTTGTGCGAGAAGTGCAGCTAACGCTGGCAGCGGGGGTCATACAGGTGCGGGGAGGATGGGCAGTCATGGTAGTGGTGGGTGTNAGTGGGTGAGTGGGTGGGTGGGTGAGGGGGTGTGGTGGTGGTGACTGAGGGGTGAGGGGTGGTGGTAGTGGTGTTGGTGNGTGTGATTGGCTGAGTGGTGGTGGCTGGGTGGGTGGGTGGTAGGGGTGGTGGTGAGTGGTGATTGGGTGGTGTAGTGGTGGTGGGTGTGGGTGAGGGGGTGGGTGGGTGGGTGGGTGAGGGGGTGGTGGGTGGGTNGGTGAGTGGTGGGTGGGGGGGTGGTGGGTGGGGGTTGGGTGGTGGGTGGGTGGTGGTGGAGGGGGGGGGTGGTGGGTGGGGGTGGGTGGTGAGTGGGTGAGGGGGTGAGTGGGTGGGTGAGTGGCTGATTGGGTGAGTGGCTGATTGGGTGAGTGGCTGAGTGGCTGGGTGGGTGGGGAGGGGGTGGGTGGGTGAGGGCTGGGTGGGTGAGGGGGTGGTGGGTGAGGGGGTGGGTGGTGAGGGGGTGGGTGGGTGAGTGGTTGATTCGGTGGGTGGGTGGTGAGCGGGCGGGCGGGCNAGCGCGAGCGGGTGAGTGTCAGTGCCTCCATGACCCTCACTGCGTCTCTCCCCAGGGCAATCTCCAGATCCACCAGGTGCACGTCAGCCAGGACGGGGAGGTGAGTCGCTCACCTCACCTCACCTCACCGCACCATCTACACCGCCATCTATACCACACCACCGCCTGTACCGTACCGTCTGTACCTGTACCATCACTACAGTACCGCCTGTACCATCTGCACCGTACCTCTCCCCCCCCCCCCACCCGCGGCAGCTGATTGCGGTGACAGCCGGTGACGCGAGCGGTGGTGCCGTGACGCCACCACCACCACCACGCTGCCGGCCGGCTCGATCCAGGTGCAGTATGTGCAGCTGGCGCCCGCCGGCGGTGGTGGCGACGGTGCGACGGCCGAGACGGAGGGCACGACGGAGTAGCCGTGGCCAGGTGAGTGACCAGGAGAGAATCGCAACCACAAACCTTCCCCCCACCCTTCTCTATACTTATACACTCACACAGTCACTCACATCAGTCAGTCACTCACAGCANCCACTCAGTCACACACTCACTCACTACAGCCACTCACTCACTCACACAGCCACCCACCAGCTACTCACACACTCACTCACTCAGCCACTCACTCACTCACCCACTCANCCACTNACTCCACCACCTACTCACTCTCACCAACTCANCCACTCACTCACTCATTGGCCACTCACTACTCACTAACTCACTCACCCACTCACTCACTCACACAGCCACCCACTCAGCCACTCATTCACTCACCCATACACCCACCCAACTCACTCACTCACCCACTCACTCACTCACCCACCCACTCACTCACTCACCCACTCACTCAGCCACTCACTCACTCAGCCACTCAGACTCACTCAGCCACTCACTCACTTACTCACACAGTCACTCACTCACTTACTCAGCCACTCAGCCACTCATGCACACTCACTCACTCACCCACTCACTCACCCACTCACCCACGCTCACATACACTCACCCACTCACTCACCCACTCACTCACACAGCCACCCACTCACACAGCCGCTCACTTATACACTCACCCACTCACTTACACAGCCACTCGCACAAGAAGAACACACACGTTCACTCACTCTCTAACCCCCACTGACTTCACCCCCCACCCCCCCACACCCCCACCCCCCCCCACCCCACCCCCACCCACAGGCCATGATGGAAGCTGCTGGGAGAGAGTTCCAGGCAGTGCTGCACCACCACCACCCCCACCACCCCCACCAGCACCAGCAGCACCAGCAGCAGCACAGCAGCAGCAGCTGGGCCTGGTGGAGGCGGACCAGATTCACATCCACCAGGGCACCTCCACCACCACCACCACCACCACCTTGACCAACGTGGTCGACGTACAGCCTCCCCCACCTCGTCGTCATCGTCGTCGTCATCATCGCCGTCATCCTAGCGCGGGAGGAGCGCGATCGTACTGACATCACGCGTCGTAGTGGCGGTGATCACAGCATCATCACCGCCATCACCACCGCCATCACCACCGCCATCGTCACCGCCATCGTCACCGCCATCGTCACCGCCATCGTCATCATCACCGCCACCATCACCGCCATCATCACCACCATCACCGCCATCATCATCACCGTCATCACCATCACCGCCATCATCACCACCATCACCGCCATCATCATCACCGTCACCGCCATCGTCATCGTCACCACCATCGTCATCGTCACCGCCATCACCGCCATCATCATCCTCATAATCAACGTTTTTGGGTTTAGATCGCGTTATTTATAAATGTGTCGTAACCCTCCACCACCCGACACGGCCAATCAGTAAAAATGTGTCACGTTGACAAAGACAAATAGTTCACTGCTTTAGCCCACCGGTGTGTTGAAGCCACAACATTTACAATTTGAGTACGACGTTTCGCTGGTAATTGCATCCAGCATCATCGGGCAATTCGCCAGAATGGAGAGGCTCTCCTGTGTCTCCCGTTCTTATATAGAGCAGCAGCAGGGTGACGTCATCATTAACTCATCAGGTGCCAAGATTCAAGGGGGGAGTGATTGTAATTATATACTAGATTAGTAATCAGGCTATTGTTACGATGCGAGTTGTAGATTAGTAATCAGTTAATGTAGCATAATCACAATAAAACACACCGGTGGGCTAAAGCAGTGAACTATTTGTCTTTGTCAACGTGACAAGGGGTAGGGTGGGGGGGAGGGGTGGGGGAGGGGTGGGGGGTAGGGGGAGGGGTGGGGGGGTGGTTGAGGAGGGAGGGAGGACGCTCATTCCACGTTCCTATGACGGGGACTGTCTCCCCCCGCGGTGGCAGTAACAAGTGTCCAGACCTCGCGAGGTGCTGCCTGAGCAGAATCTTATTCGCATCGTTTCACACGCACAGTGACACAGTGCGGGGGGGGGGGCGGGGGGGGGGGGCGGGGGAGGGGGCGAGGGGGGGGGGCGAGGGGGGCGAGGGGGGGGGGGCGAGGGGCTAAAGAAAAATATAAATATTTACATACACGCGAATAATAATAAAAAAAAACACTCACAACCAACTTTCGTTTTGTGTTTAAACCAGGAAGCTAAGACGACCACAATCCTGACCATCTCCCACGACGTCTATGGGTCTCTGTGTGTGATGAGTCTATGGGTCTCTGTGATGAGTCTGTGGGTCTCTGTGATGAGTCTATGGCTCTCTGCTGTGTGATAAGTCTGTGGGTCTCTGTGTGATGAGTCTATGGGTCTCTGTGTGTGATGAGTCTATGGGTCTTGTGTGATGAGTCTATGGGTCTCTGNTGTGTGATGAGTCTATGGGTCTCTGTGTGTGATGAGTCTATGGGTCTCTGCTGTGTGATGAGTCTATGGGTCTCTGCTGTGTGATGAGTCTATGGGTCTCTGCTGTGTGATGAGTCTATGGCTCTCTGCTGTGTGATGAGTCTATGGGTCTCTCTGTGTGATGAGTCTATGGCTCTCTGCTGTGTGATGAGTCTATGGCTCTCTGCTGTGTGATGAGTCTATGGCTCTCTGCTGTGTGATGAGTCTATGGCTCTCTGCTGTGTGATGAGTCTATGGGTCTCTGCTGTGTGATGAGTCTGTGGGTTCTGAGTCCCACGCTCCCACAAAACTCGGTGTAGATTCGTCCTCCGGCTTTCCCCCCCTCCCCCTAAAAAAGTCCGATCCACCGCCCCGGACAAATCCGGTCCACCCCGTGCCGTGCCGTGTCGTGCCGGCGGGAGCTCCGTCCCGGTGGCGGTGGCGGCGGTGGTGGCGGTGCGGGGTCGGGAGGTCACTCCTGCGGCACGACCAGCAGGAGTTTCTGGAGGAAGATGGTGACGCTCTCTGGCGACAGGCGGAGAGACACGCGTAGGTTACGGAGACACGGTGGTGGTGGTGTGGTGAGTGGTGTTGTGGTGGTGGTGGTGTGGTGAGTGGTGTGTGGTGGTGCAGGGTGGTGGTGGTGCGGTATGGTGGTGTGGTGTGGTGGTGGTGTGGTGAGTGGTGTGTGGTGGTGCAGGGTGGTGGTGGTGCGGTGTGGTGGTGGTGGTGGTGTGGTGGTGCAGGGTGGTGGTGGTGCGGTATGGTGGTGTGGTGGTGCAGTGCGGTGGTGGTGTTGCGGTGGTGATTGCGTAGTGGTGGTGTTGTGATGGTGGTGTTTGTGTGCTAGTGGTGTTGTGGTGGTTGTGGTGTTACCCATTTGCGCTGGAGTCGTGGTGGTCGCCTCCAGCGCACGCCGGCGTAGTAGAAGGGAGGCCGCTGAGGAGGATGGCGGCTCCGATGGCGCACTCCGTGGGGGTCGCCCAGAACGAGACGACCACCAGGAAGATGCAGCCCAGCACGAAACTCACCGGCAGCAGCAAACTCACCTGGAGGGCCGTGAAACACCACACTCACCACTCACCACACCACTCACCACCACACCACTCACCACTACCACCCCAGCACGAAACTCACCGGCAGCAGCAAACTCACCTGCAGGGCAGTGAAACACCACACTCACCACTCACCACACCACTCACCACCACCTCACCACCACCACCCCAGCACGAAACTCACCGGCAACAGCAAACTCACCTGGAGGGCAGTGAAACACCACACTCACCACTCACCACCACCACTCACCACACCACTCACCACCACACCACTCACCACTACCACCCCAGCACGAAGCTCACCGGCAGCAGCAAACTCACCTGCAGGGCCGTGAAACACCACACTCACCACTCGCCACCACCACTCACCACACCACTCACCACACCCACCACCACTCACCACCACACTCACCACACCCTCACCACTCACCACCACACCACTCACCACACCACTCACCACACCACTCACCACCACACCACTCACCACTCGCCACACCTCTCACCACACCACTCACCACCACTCACCACACCCACATCACTCACCGCAACATTCACCACACCACTCACCACACCCACACCACTCACTCACCACCACACCACTCCCCACCACCACCACACCGGTGGACGAGGCCGCCGGGAGTCCGGCGGCTACCGCCGTGCGACCGGGAGGAGCTACCCTGGAAGTCACCGGCCCTCGCCCTGCCGAGGAATGCGGTGGGGGTGGCTGGGCTACGTAAAGGAGCTCTTCCCGACAGACCTGAGCCTGGTGGACTACGGGAGACTGCCAGGTTATCACCGGGGCCTGTTAGAGGCGTGGCGGAGCTTCGAGAGGAGCGCGGCGCGCCGTGGGACGTCTCGCCCCTCCCGAACGAGCCCCCATTATTCTGCCACGGCCTCTTCCAGGGGATCGGCTGCTGCTGCTGTTACTGCTGCTGTTGCTGCTGCTGCTGCTGCTCTTAGACGCGTGGTGGAGCTTCGAGCGGAGAGCGGCGCACCGTGGGACCTCGTGTGGAGCCTGAACGAGCCCCCGTTATTCTGCCACGGCCTCTTCCAGGGGATCGGCTGCTTCTGCTGCTGCTTCTACTGCTGCTGCTGCTACTGCTGCTGCTGCTGCCGCTACTGCTGCTGCTGCTACTGCTGCTGCTGCTGCTACTTCTGCTATGACTGCTGCTACTACTGCTGATACTGTTGCTGCTGCTGCCTGAAGCTGGCGCATTTAGCGCCGCAGTGGCTGCATGTGTAGTGATGGTATTTTGTGTTGCTGGTGACTTCGTGTGTTTCGTATCGGAATCGCATCCAGTGCTGTTGCTGCTGGCGGCAATAAAAGTTGTTTTAAAGTGAAACGTCTCTCTCTGTGTCTCTGTGTCTCTCTCTGTCTGTGTGTGTGTCTCTGTGTGTCTCTATCTCTGTGTGTCTCTGTGTGTCTTCACCTTGATGGGGCGGTTGAGGTCTGGCCGGCTGTACCGTAGCCACATCATCCCTGCTGTGACTCTGTCTTTCTCTGTGTGTCTCTGTGTGTGTCTGTGTGTGTCTCTGTGTGTCGTCACCTTGATGGGGCAGTTAAGGTCTGGCCGAGTGTACCGTAGCCACATCATCCCTGCTGTGTCTCTCTGTGCGTCTCTGTGTGTCTTTCTGTATGTCTCTGTCTCTCTGTGTGTGTCTGTGTGTGTCTCTGGGTGTCTGTGTGTATCTATCTGTCTCTGTGTGTGTCTATCTGTCTCTGTGTGTCTGTGTGTGTGTGTCTCTGTGTGTCATCACCTTGATGGGGCGGTTGAGGTCTGGCCGAGTGTACCGTAGCCACATCATCCCTGCTGTGTCTCTCTGTGTGTCTGTGTGTCTCTCTGTGTGTCTCTCTGTGTGTCTCTGTCTCTCTGTGTGTCTGTGTGTGTCTCTATGTGTGTCTCTCTGTGTGTGTCTGTGTGTCATCACCTTGATGGGGCGGTTGAGGTCTGGCCGAGTGTACCGTAGCCACATCATGCCGGCGATGCACAGCCCCACGCACAGCCAGTTGAAGAAGCTGAACAGGTTGATGACGGAGAAGACGTCACTGGAGACCGCGTAGACCAGCGTGAGGGCACACTGCGGGGAGAGACACGCGGAGACATGGAGACACGCGGGGAGAGACACGCGGGGAGACATGGAGACACGGGGAGACATGGAGACACTGCGGGGAGAGACACGGGGGGAGACATGGAGACACGGGGGAAGACATGGAGACACTGCGGGGAGAGACACGGGGGGAGACATGGAGACACGGGGAGACATGGAGACACTGCGGGGAGAGACACGGGGGAGACACACGGGGGAGACATGGAGACACGGGGAGACATGGAGACACTGCGGGGAGAGACGCGGGGAGACATGAAGACACGCGGGGAGAGACACGCGGGGAGACATGGAGACACGGGGAGACATGGAGACACTGCGGGGAGAGACACGGGGGGAGACATGGAGACACGGGGGAAGACATGGAGACACGCGGGGAGAGACACGCGGGGAGACATGGAGACACGGGAAGACATGGAGACACTGCGGGGAGAGACACGGGGGGAGACATGGAGACACGGGGAGACATGGAGACACTGCGGGGAGAGACGCGGGGAGACATGAAGACACGCGGGGAGAGACACGCGGGGAGACATGGAGACACGGGAGACATGGAGACACTGCGGGGAGAGACACGGGGGAGACATGGAGACACGGGGGAAGACATGGAGACACGCGGGGAGAGACACGCGGGGAGAGACACGCGGGGAGACATGGAGACACGCGGAGGGAAACACGGGGGGAGACATGGAGACACGGGGAGACATGGAAACACGCGGGAGAGACACGGGGGGAGACATGGAGACACGCGGGGAGAGACACGCAGAGACACGTGGGGACATGGAGACACTGCGGGGAGAGACACGCGGGGAGACATGGAGACACGCGGGGGAGGCACGTGGGGAGAGACACGCGAAGACATGGAGACACGCGGGGAGATATGGAGACACGTGGGAGAGACGCGGAGACATGGAGACACGCGGGGAGAGACACACGGGGAGACATGGAGACACGGGGAGAGACACGGGGGGAGACATGGAGAGACACGGGGAGAGACACGCAGGGAGAGACATGCGGGGAGACATGGAGACACTACGGGGGAGAGACACGGGGGGACATGGAGACACGGGGGAGAGACACTGCGGGAGGAGAGACACGCGGGGACATGGAGACACGCGGGGAGAGACACGCGGGGAGACATGGAGACACGGGGAGAGACACGGGGGAGACATGGAGACACTGCAGGGAGAGACACACGGGGAGAGACACTGCGGGGAGAGACACGCGGGGAGACATGGAGACACACGGGGGAGAGACACGGGGGGACATGGAGACACGCGGGAGACATGGAGACACGCGGGGAGAGACGGGGGGAGACATGGAGACACGTGGGGCGACACGGAGACACGTGGGGAGAGACGGGGGGAGACACGCGGGGAGACATGGAGACACGCGGGGAGACATGGAGACACGGGGAGAGACATGGAGACACGGGGAGAGACACGGGAGGAGACATGGAGATACGTGGGGAGACATGGAGACACGCGGGGAGAGACACTGCGGGGGGAGAGACACGCGGGGACATGGAGACACGCGGAGACAGAGAGACACGCGGGGAGAGACGCGGGGAACGTACCCCCCCCCCACCACCACCCCCCCCACCACCACCCCCCCCACCACCCCCCACCGCCCCCCACCACGCTCACCGTGACGATGAGCGAGGCACGGTGTGAGCAGCGAGGTGTGGATCATGGACATCGCCTGGGGCAAGTGGCCCTCCCTGGCTCCCACGAAGAACATCCTGCACACACAGACACAGAGTCACACACAGTCACACACACGCACAGTCACACACAGACACACACACAGACACACACACACACACACATACACACACAGACACACACACAGACACACACACACAGACACACACACACAGACACACACAGTNACACACACACAGTCACACACAGTACACACACACACAGACACACACACAGACACACACACACACAGTCACACACACACAGACACACACAGTNACACACACACAGTCACTACACACACACAGACAGACACACACACAGACAGACACACACAGTCACACACACACACACACACACTCACAGACACAGTCACACACAGTGACACACACACACACACACACACANAGACTNACACACACACAGACACNGACACACAGACACACACACAGTCACACACACACAGAGACACACACACAGACAGACACACACAGCACACACACATGTCACACACACACACACACACACACACACACACACACACACAGACACACACAGTCACACACACACACACACAGACACACACATGTACACACACACACACACACACACACANTCCACACACACACACACANACACACACACAGTCACACACACACNGACACACACACACAGACTCACACACACAGTCACACACACACACACACACAGTCACACACAGACACACACACACACAGTCACACACACAGTCACACACACAGTCACACACACAGTCACACACACACAGACAGTCACAGACACAGTCACACACAGTCACACACAGACACACACACACACACACNCACACACACACACACACACACACANACACACACACTCACACACACACACACACACACCGTGTTCACACACACACAGACACACACACACAGACACACACACANACACACACACAGTTACACACACACACAGTTCACACACAGNACACACACACACACACACACGGTCACCACACACACACAGTGCCACAGCACACACACACACAGTCACACACACACACACACACACACACANACACACACACACACACACACACCACAAGACACACACACACANCACACACAGCAGCACACACACACACACACACACACCNACACACACACAGTTAATACACACACAACACACACACACACACACANACACCTACACACACACATCAGCACACAGTCACCACAGNACACACACACAGCACACACACACACACACCACTATCTAGACACACACACACACACACCACAGTACAGTCACACACAATCACACACACAGATACACACACACACAGACACACACACATCTCACACACGGGTCACACACACCTACACACACACAACANACACAGACACCACACACNACACACACAGACACACACATCACACNGACACACACCACAGACACACAATCACAGTNACACACACACACAGATCACACACACACACAGACACAACACACACACACACATGTACACACACACACACANTCACACACACACCACTCACACACACACCACNTCCACACACACACACACCACACACACGTACACACACACACNGACACACACCACACACACANTACACACACAGACANCACANTCACACACCACAGANACAACACACACACACATCACACACACACACACACACACACATCACNCANTCAACACANACACACACACAACACACAACAAAACTACACAACCACCAGACACACTACACACAACACACACACACACNCACACACACAAGTCACANACACANTNACACACACACAATCACACACACACTCACACACACACACACACACACAACACACACNCCTCACTCACACACACACACACACNGACACACACATACACACACACACAGTCTNACACAACACTAACACACACACACACACACACACACCACAGTCACACACATCACCAGAGGACACACACACACACACACACACACACAACACACACCACACACACACAGCACACACACACACACAGTTACACNCACACACACAGNCACACACACACAGACACACACACAATCACACACACACACACACACAGACACACACAGNCACACACACANACACACACACACACACACACACACACACACACACACACACACACACACAGACACANTCACACACACACACACACACACACACACACACACACACACACACACACACACACACACACACACACACACACACACACACAGACACACACACACACACACACAGCACACACACACTCACACACACACAGACACACACATCAGNCACACACACANACACACACACACACACACAGACACACACANACACACACACACACACACACACACACACACACACACACAGACACACACANACACACACACACACACACACANACACACANACACACACACACAGACACACACAGTCACACACACACACACACACAGTCACACACACACACACACACACGATACACACACACACACAGTCACACACACACACACACACAGACACACACACACACACACACACAGTCACACACACACAGTCACACCACAACACACACACACAGTNACACACACACACAATCACACACACAATCACACACACACACACACACACAGTTNACACACACAGTCACACAGTCACAGACACACACACAGACACACACACACACACAGTCACACACACACAGACACACACAGTCACACACACACACACACAGACACACACACAGACACACACACACAATCACACACACACACAGACACACACACAATCACACACACACAGTNACACACACAGTCACACACACACACNGACACACACACACACGTCACACACACACACACAGACACACACACGTCACACACACACNGACACACACAGTCATACACACACAGTCATACACACACAGACACACACACACACACACACAGTCACACACACAGTCACACACACACACACACACACAGACACACACACACACAGACAGTCACACACACAGTCACACACACACATACAGACACACACACACACATACAGACACACACACACATACAGACACACACACAGTCACACACACACAATCACACACACACAATCACACACACACAATCACACACACAGACACAGGCACACACACACACACACACAGACACACAGACACACACACAGTCACACACACAGACACACACACAGTCACACACACACAGTCACACATACACACACACACAGTCACACACACACAGACACACACAGACACACACACACAGACACACACAGACACACACAGACAGTCACACACAGTCACACACACACAGACACACACAGTCACACACACACAGACACACACACACACACACA